>PVIJ01013315.1:0-45648 GCA_004024925.1 Scalopus aquaticus | reverse complement strand
GAGGGATTGAAGAGGAATGGGGTGAAATGGAAGGGGGAGGGAGACGAAGGAAAAGAGAAGAATCTGGGAGGAGAAAGGACTGAAAAAGAAAAGCAGGAAAGAGAGGAGAGAAGAATGAGGCAGAGAGAAAGAGGCACATAAAATATGGAGACCAGGAAAGCAGTTCAAGCCATGATGGTTAAACCTAGGGAAATCACAGAGGCAGGTGAAGGGAGATACTCCAGAATGGGGCAGAGGTTAGGTTGTGTGCACAAAACACAAAGGACACACAGTGGGTGGCTATCTCTAAATGAGCGGACACAGTTTTAAAAATTAAATTGCCAAGGTTCAATATTGTCTCTTTAAGTAAATCCCTTTTCCCTCCTCCTTTCCTGCCTCCACCCCTTCCATCAACACTGACTGCTACCTCTCTTTTTTCACCTTTTTGTTTCCAGCATTATCTCCCCCTGGAGTATTCACTGCCCCACTCCCATAAACCCTCCCCAGTATTCACATACTGAGTCCTCTAATCTGAAGACTGAGCTGCTTTGTGACAATCTGTACTTCATTTCCACCCAACTTACACTATGCTTCCTTTAAGCCCAGGACATCAGTGCTGTTTGGTTTGTATCTGCTGCCATAGGGGGCTGGCCAGCAGCCATCAGCATTGTCATCGTTAGTACTAAGAGTCTTTGAGTAAAGAGAGCAGCCACTTCGGTGTCCACCTGCAGGACAGAGGGTGAGTGAGGCACGAGACACAGAGACCCCTAAATATGGTCACTGATTCTGACTTTCTGATTCCAAAATCTGATCCCTGGAGGGAAGAGCTCAGCTGGGAGCCAGCCAGGGAGCGTAGTAATAAAAGCCTCCCAGAAGACAACTAAATGCAGTATCTATATATAGGAGCCGGATCTGTTTTAGCTACTTGCAGTCTAAAATGACACCCGGAAACAAACATTTCAGCAATATGTTTATTGGAATCTTATTCAGCTAGTGCTGGAAAGAGTGAGCTTCTCTGAAGAATTTCATTCCAGGACTCAGGGTTGCTGCTTTCTGTCCCCGCTTTTAGGTTGCTCAGAGTTGGGAGACAGTGGTGGCTCTGGGGAGCAGGGAGGGGGGGTCACTTGAGATTCCTTCAGGGAGACCTATCCCTGCCTTCTTTTTCATGGATAAAGAAGCAAGGGCAAGGGTGCAGTAAATAGCAGGGCCAGATGCAGCATCTAAGTCTCCTGAAGCCCGATCCAGTTTTTTCCTCTCTGCCTGTACCTGTCTTGAAGGTCTGCTAGCCATGTGCCAACTGGACCGGAGGGCAGGGTCAAAGACTGACTTCTTGCGTTCCACACGCAGCCACAGAGCCCCAGGGAATAGACGTGGGTCATATGTGTTCTGCAGCTGAGAATCACACAGCACTCAGAAGGAAATGCGAATCTGGATTTCACGCCCCTATCTGTGCATTTTGAGCCAAGAGAAGCCCTATCTTTTTGTGGAACTGTTTGGTGTGCCGTATGTTAATCATATTTTTTTCCCCACAACACTATTACCATTATAAATTACTGTCAATGTTCTTTGGTAGTGCTTTGCAAAGAGCCTTCTATCCAAACAGATGAAAGTATTGATATTTCATGCACAGGTGAGGCTTCCTGATGCCCTGGGAATTGCAAGCTGGGGGCAACATGCCAGAGTTCTATTTCCCTGGGGACAGTCCCTCTGGGGTAAGTGTTTCCTCTAATATTTCCAGCCTTGGGATCAGCCAGTGGAGTCTTTTGAAGGAAGTGTTTAAAGGTGATACTGGACCCTTCCCTGCTCATCAGAGTAATGAAGGCTCAGCAGGGTCCATGCTTCCGCTAAGAATGCTTCTGGAATCTCTTCAAAAGACAACCAGATAACAAGGAGAACAAGCAGATCTGTATACTTGCTTTTCCTTTGACCTAGTGCCCATTTGCATGCATTCTTTCATTCTCACAGCAACCACACAAATGCAAGGCAAGTGTTATACCCATTTTACAGATGAGGACACCGAGGCTGTAGATTAAGCAACTCACACAAGGACATGCTGACTCTAGGCATGCAGAATGGACAATTCTGAAATGCATTCAACTAAGTGGGGAAAGTCAGGCTCAAAGGGCCCCATCCTATGAGTTCAGATATCTGATATTTAGGGGGAAAAGCAAAACTATACAGACAGAATAGTTCAATGGCCAGAAGTCAGGGGTTGGCAGGGAAAGCTGAAAACAAAAAGCACAAAGTGATCTTGGAGTTATGGGACTATTCTCTATGATCATTACAGTGGTGATGAATGACTATATTTATCAAAACTCAAAGAACTATACTTTAAAAGTTACTGTATATAAACTATAGCTCAGCAAAGCTAAGGAAGGGCAGGGGGCAGGGTCCAAAATGATCCAAGGGTTAGCATAGGGTCAGGGTCTTATGATTTTGAATATAGTGTTCTTCACATCCTACAGGTGTCTGAAGGCCAAAGGAGAGCATCATGGTTATGTGCTGCTCTGCGCTCACCGAGAGGTGTGGTCTAGACCCTGAGAGGAAACCTTTGGAACCAGACTAAACAGAACAGGGCTGGCTGGTAGTCCCAGCTCCATCAATCCAGATGACCTAACAAATCAAATAACCAATCACCAGATAAGTATTGGTCAACAAGAAGGCCCTTGCTCTGCCATTTCATGTCTGTCTGACCTCATGCACTGAACTTCTGTGAATTATCTGTGAAACGAGGAGTTTGGACTAGAAGTCCTCTTTGTTCCCGTTCAGGTCATACCAGAGATTTCAGCCCAACAATTTTCTAAGATTCTGTTTTCTCAGTTATTAAAAGAACAAAGCCAGTGTTCACTTCCTGTAAGTATTCCAGAGGCTCAAGTAGCCATTAGCAATGGCCACCCATAACATTTATTTGAGTCCTTAAAAAATGTCGTATGTGGCCTCCCCGGTGGCGCAGTGGTTAAGCGCTGCGCTGCGGAGCTGTTGGCAGTGGCAACGCGAGTTAGACGCAGGGGAGAATCCCACATGGTGCGGCAGACCTCTCCTGCCTTGCCTGCTGCTCCCCTCAGCAGTGTATTTTTGATCTGCCTGTTCTGCTACCCGCTCTGTCTCTGGTGAACCCTCTCGCCGCCCCACAGCTCTGGCTTGTACCCCAGCTTGTATGTATAAATAAATAAAAAAAAATGTCGTATGTACAAACGTAATCCACTGTGACACTCATGAAGAAACAAATAGCATGTGGGGCATCTCAGAGCTCTGTTATTATAGCAAGAAAATGTTCTATACATATGGGCCACTGTCATGTGTTTAGCAAATCAAATATCAGAACACATGGCGTTAGTAAGAAAATACTTCAGTGGGAGTGGTTTTTAAATTTGATAGCACACTAGACTCTTAAAGTCTGGCAATTACTTCCAAGATGGTAATAATCACAATTTTAATAATAATGACTCACATTTATTACTTCCAATATGGCAGGCAGTGTTCTGATCACTTTACACATATGTACATAGGAATTTATTTAATCCTCACAATAGTTTTGTGAGGTAGGTACTTCCATGGTTCCCATTTTCAAATGAAGGATAATGGTGCCAACCAACATTTAAGGAAGTATATATTACATGTCCAAGGTCACTGCTTCTAGTCAATGTAAATCTACAAAGCAAAGTACATAAACTGTCTCATTTAATCTAACTACTATCCTATGAGGTAGCTCCATTATGATCCCCATTTTTAGATGGGAAAACAAGGGAGTTCAAGCAACTTCTCTGAGCTTATCCATCTTGACAGGAATTGCCTTTCTCCAGAGCCCTTTCTCTTAATCACCACACTGTGCTACCTCTCTTTGAAGGACACAAACACACATCAAGGATGATTTGACTCCACACACAACAAAACCACATTTTTCCCTATGAGGAAATCTCAGTAATTTCTCTGGAATTGAGAAAATATCTTTATTAGATCTTTTCTTAAAGTTTCCCTGTTTGAAAGTTTAAAGCCTCCAAGAAATTTGGCCCCAGTCAATAACAGCAGCCAGATGCTGGCTCAGTGTCTGCCAATGCTAAGGTGCCTCCAACAGATCCCCAAGGATTCCTGTTCTCACAACCCTTGCCCCTTGATTCAATATGTCACCCTTGAATTTAGAAGACCTATAACCAACTAGTTATAAATGGAAAACCAGTCACTTTCCTAACTCACAAACTCCATCTGCGAGGAATCACACAAGCTGGATAAATGTTGGGTTGTCTATTATAACTATACAAACTTTAAATACTAATAACAGCTATTAGTTGATGGTCTATTAACCATCATAAAATATATACTTCCTGTACTAAGGTCAGCTCTGATACAGAACTCCAGGTTTTAGAATAGATTCTAAATACTGAGCAGCACTCATGTCATTTAATTGCCAAAATGTGGTCCATGTGTAAATACTTCAGAATGGATATGCCCCCCAGATGTCTTCAGGAAAGCAAGCAGGCCTGTGGAAAGGAAATGCTGAACCCCAGTCCAGCCCAGACTTTCTATAGCGCACAGCCACAGGGGAGGCAAGAAAGCAAGCCAACACAGTCTGAGCCCCTAAGCTTGTCAGATGTCCTCCGATTCACTTCCACAGACACCCTGTCTATCGAGAAAAGTTTCAGTGTTTTTTTGTTTTGTTTTGTATTTTTCCTGTAGACTAAACTCCAGCTAACATGGTATAGTTGAGAGAGCAGTCTCTATAGATGGCGAACATGGATTTTAATCTTCCCTCTGTCCCCATGACCTGTGTGAGCTGGTTGAAGGACCACCGTTAAGGACGAGATCACCCTTATCCTCATAGTGAGTGGCCATAGTGACAACAATGTACCTGGCACAAACAGTAAGTACAAACAGTGTTATTTACAGAAATCAACTTCTTCTAATTTTCCACCCTACAAATGTCTTATTTTAAGCTTTTAATCACCCCAAGTAGTTCATTTTGATGTCACTTCTCACATTACTCAAAAGATAATTTTTTCTGTGTCCCAAATGCACTTTTGCATGTCTAAGGCATTATAGATGGGCTTCTAAGCAGCAGCATTTATTTAAGAGACCAGCGGGATGTAGGAGAACTCATTTTGTAGGAATGGTGATGCTCTATATGGATGACTACTGCCCACTGAATGCTAGCAGTAGCCTCCAATTATGGTGACTCCAAAACCACTCTCCTTTTCCAAAAGGTCCTTAGGGGGCAGTGCTTTCCCTATTGAGAACCTCTCATCCAAGCTGAGGTCAAAATATTATGCAGATAAATCTGATTCAAATTTATGTATGTATTTGCTCTTGACACACTGCCAAGATCCACAAGGGTGGAAGTCAAGTGTAGACATTTTTCATGGTGTTTAGTGATAGCGTTGAAGTATAAAGTCATCAATAGTGGTTTGAATTGTATGTGTCTTGGGTACACATGTAGAGGCATAGAACACTTTTTATCAAATTACCATTCTTTTAAATTCATCCAGCTTCTTCTACTCAAGTTGTGATTGACTCAGTTCCATTAAATATCTTTTAAGTTCTACTTAAAAAATAATTAGAAAACAGAGTCCAGGATTACTGACTTCAAAATTCAAATCATAAACTCTTGTCCTGGACACCCAATGCCACATAACGTACCTCAAACTATCAATTAGCATGTTAATCTAGTGATAGGCCAGGGACAACATGGCCTCTGAGCAGTTCTTGGCCGATAGCAGAAGGATGGGTGACTAGTAGCTAGAAAAGTGTTTTCCACATAATCCCCACATATACTCCACCGATGCTTGAGTTCTACCTTCCTTGGAATAAATTGAGTAGGTTGGTTCACCAGACCAAGTGGTTAGGAGACTCAACATTTCAGCTTTGTCTTGCCCTCTGAACTTGGTCTCGAATGAAGCAGCAAGTCATTATGGCTTTACCTAATCTTTCAAGAAACATAAGTTGAGCATGTGCTAGGTACCACCCAATACATTACATCTTGGGGTTACTTTGCCAGTGCCATACAAATCTGCTGCAGATTGCCACACAGACAATGTTAGAAAGAAAGACACAAGCACAAACAAATCTCCAGACATGGCAACAAGTGCTACCACACAAGTGTGAATGAAGTGCTACCAGACACCAAGGCTAAAGCAAGCAAGTATTTCTGTAGTCATTGAGGACATTTTACCAGGGGTAACTTTTAATCTGGGAATTAAGTGATGCCTAGGAGATTTCCCAGTGAAGGATTTTACTAGAGAGAACGGCACGTACAAGATGCCCCAACAGCGCTTTAGTCAAGCTTCCAAGATAACATCTATTGCCACGTCCTAAAGCTTGTTTATGCCTTTCTTCCAAAGAACCTGCAAGGCAAACTAGAGCAGTGCACATGTTTTATTATGTATATCCTCAGAGGTCTGAAGGAAACAAACTCAACTGAGGAACCATGAGAAATTTTGACTACTGAGGAGAAGAAATTCCTAGAAAGAAGTAAATGGTCTCTCCCTTTCTCATCTTCTTGTTTAGGAGTCTGGAACCCTTCCCAGCTGCCTACAGCCAGAAAGGACATACAAAGGTTGGAACAGTGCCCAGAGTCCCAAAAGATGCAATGAAAGAAAAAAAATACTATTTGAAAAACAAGAGGCTCTTCCATTATCAGGTTCAGCCAAATCCAGATGTGAAAGAAAAGCATAGTCACATATAGAAAAGGAAATACACAAAATGAAAAGTCAAACTACAGAATGAGAGAAAATATTTGCAAACCATATTTCTGGCAGGGGGTTAAAACCTAAAATATATAAAGAACTCATATCAGTCAATGGCAAAAGTAATCAAATAAACTAATTAGAAAATGGATAAAAGACCTGAACAGACATTTTTCCAAAGAAACCTACAAAAGGCCAAAGGTACATGAGAAAGTACTTAGCATCACTAATCATCCAGGAAATGTAAATCAAAACCACAGTATCACCTCCCATCTCTTAGAATGACTATTATAAAAAATTCAGGAGATAACAATTTTGGCAAGGATGTGGAAAAAAGGAAACTGTGCATGTTGGTAGGAATGCACACTGGTATAGCAACTATTGATGATAATACAGAGGTACCTCAACAAATTTAAAATAAAACTACCATATCATCTAGCAATCCCACCTAGGGGTACATACATATTCAAAGGAAATTACATCAGTGTCCCAGAAAGGTATATACAATATCATGTTCAGCATTATTCACAACAGCCAAAATACAGAAGTAACTCAAGGGTCCACTAGCAAATGAGTGGGTAAAGAAAACATCATGTCCATATACCCCCATACATAATGGAATATTACTAAGCCATGAAGAACAATATTTGCAACAACATGAATGAAAGTGTAGGGCATTATGCTAAGTGAAATAAGGCAGACATAAAAAAGACAAAGCCTGGATGCTTTCATTTATATATGGAATCTAGAAAAGTTGAACTCACAGAATGAGAGTATTTACACATGGTTACCAGGAGCTGAAGGTAGAGAAGAAATAGGAAGATATTGGTCAAAGTGTGCACACTTCTAGTCATAAGATCAAAAAGTTCTGGGTAAAGGGTCAGAGGAAAAAAATACAAAACTAGCAGTCAAATTATAGATCTGAGACATACAACAGGAGAGGGAGAGGGAGGGGATCAAGAAGGGGAGGAAAGAGCACAAGGGACTATGGTGATGGTTCTTGGATGAATTGGTGGTGATGGGAGATTTATGGGGATTACACCTGAGGGGAGAAATCAAATACTGTATAAAAATGAACAATGATGTAAGAAAAAATGTTCTGGGGATCTAATGTCCAATATAATGACCAATGTTAACAATGTTGTAGAGTTGAAATTTGTAAAGCTGTGGTGAGGATTAAATGAAGTGATGACTGAAAAGTGCTTATTCTCTCTAACGGCATAATCAAGACCAAAGGAGAGTCACATCCCAGAGTGTCCTGGCTCTGAGGAGGGTGAGCAGGAAAGGAGAAAGGGGAGATTTGCAAGAAGTCATGCTATCACTCAAGAGTGTGTGTGAATAGAACAAAATGTTGAAATGGAAGGGTGAGAAGAGGGGTAGATTAAAACAAGACCCATAGTATTTTGAGTCACTATGTCGAGATGATGAATAAGAAGAGTTGAGGCAAGAGCCTTTCTCACAGAAAGCATCAGGATCCTGAAGAAGAGAAAGCAAGATAGGAGGCCTGAAATGAATTATTGGGTCAGTACTTGGAAATCAAGCAGGGAGAAGAAATCCCTGAAACATGAAGTTAAATTATATGAGATAATAGTGGAAGGAGCTGAAAGAATCAGCAGAGATCCGGGCAATCTCAAGGTTAAAAGGCAGGAAGATCAAGGTCACACTATAGGTACAGGCAGCAAGTCCAGGGTCCCAGAAGTGACCATATTAAGAACTAATGATGTGTGGTCCTAGGAAAACGGCATATTATGTAATTGTGCAGACCAGGATATCACATGCATAAGAGGAATGTCGTTAAAGAGAGAATCTTTGATAAAGACATCCCTGGAGGTTCTCTCCCAGGAAAATTCACACACATCACATCATACTTCCTCTGTCTTTAAAAGATTATTTTCTCTTGTTTATTCAGCAAAAAGGCAAAGACTCATCTACTTAAACAATGAACAAAACTCAATGCATGGGCAGATGCAAGGTGTATTTCAGCTCTGTGTGCCAGTATCTGAGGTGTTGGGTAGATGTGTGGAAATTTAAAATAACCAGAGCACAGGATTAATAGAGTACGCCCTGTATTCAGAGAATTTTCTTAAAGTTTATGTGAATGAAATAGCATAAGAATAACTCAAGTCCTGAGAGAATACTTAGAAAGTGGTAGATACAGAAGTGCAAGGTTGTAGGGACAGATGATGATATTCAGGTCCCTTCACTTTCCAACACCTGAGCCTTGTCCACTGCCTTGGAATGGACCTCAGTCAGCAGTGGGGAACAGAAATAATCTGTACTAAGTGCACCCAGAGCAAAGGATCAGAGTATAAAGTTATTTCTATGGCGTGCTTACCCTCATGATCAATCGGGTCTAGAAGAATCTATAAACAAAGCTCCCTTTAGAAAAATCCCTTAGGGAATCTACTCTTCCTCAAGAGCCCATGCATGGAATAAAAATTAAATGCATTGGGTTTGGAGTTAGATAATTGAGGTCCACACTTAGCTCTACCAAATGTATGATTCCTCAAAGCCACTGTTCCTCATCTACGAAATCAGAATGATAGTTACATAACTTTCATAGCACTGTGGGAAGATTCAATGAGATAATACATGAACAGAGCTTAACAATGGATGTCAAGACCGACTGTGCATATCCGGTACTTGTTAGTATTAACTCCATTTGTTGTATACTGGTCAGTGTCCCCACTTCTTTACTTCTTCCTGGATTAGCCTTTGGGGTGCCCTCCCACACTGGCTCTGGACTTGGCCATGGGATGTCAGAGAATGTGACCCAGCAGAGGCTTGAAAAGTGTTTACTTGATGTTGTGTGCTAAGTCTTCCTGCTGTGCTGTGACTTTAAGAACATGCCAAAGCAAATCCACTGAAGGCATAAACTATGGAGTAGAGAAGAGAGATCCCAGTCCTCCTGGCTGAGTCTATTATAGATCAGTCTTTACCAGCCAGTGCCCTTACAGGTAAACAAATGTAGCCTAGATCAGCAAAGAGTTTTACCAGCGCACCGTTCACCTCAGAAGCATCAACTTGTCCAGTCAAGTTCAGCCCAATCAAATCAACCAAACCCAGACCTCCCTGGTGGCCTAAGGGCTAAGTCTCAGCACTATCACCCCTCAGGCCTGAGTTTGATCCCTGCCAGGGAGTTAACCCACATGGCGTAGCAGACCTCCCCTGTCTCACCTGATGCTCCCCTCAACAGTGTACTTCAGTCAATCCACCTGTTCTGTTCCCCACTCTGTCTCTGGTGAATCCTCTCACCCTACCACACCTCTGGCCTACACCCCAGTTCTTGTATGCATATATAAATAAAAATAAATCAAACAAAATCAAACAAACTCACAAGCTAAATAAACTGAGGCTTTGTTTCTTAGGCTATTGTTTGCCATGCATCATTATTGTAGCAATAGATAGATAACTGAAACACCACTATTAATGTTATCAGTTAGTATTCCTTTCCAGTGCATGAAATCGCACCCCATGCCCTATGTGGCTGTCTCAGGGAACATGTTATTCTTCCATAGAAAGACAAGAGTGTATTAGACCAAACAAGCAGGTGGCTGCTACTTCAGAACTTTTCGCCTTGTTTTCCTGACAGGTTGTTGCTAATGATGCTATTATTTTTCTGGTGAGAGGAGATACCCATGACAGTGTAACCTCACAAGCTGTATGATGAATTGCTAATTAGTTTAATTAGTGAAAAGCCGTTCTTCCATCAGCTTAGCTTCTAACATTCTGTGTTCACACAGGGGCTTTATGGCATGAGGTCCTAAGAAAGCACTTGTCAGGAGACCTCAAAAACGAAAGGCACCAGATAAAATGTGTCCTCGGGGCTTCCTGCCTTGCTTTCAAATAAGAACTGCAGCACTTGCCTTGTACCAGGCACTTAAAGCACTTTTGAGGATTATCTCATTTATTCCCCACCAAAATGCAAAAGGCAAGAACTATTCTTATCCCCAATGTATATATGAGAAAAGTGAGACATGAATGTTTCCAAGGTCGTGGGATTAATAAATAACATAGTCAGGGTTGAAATCCAGGATTGTCTGATCCCATCCTCCTGATAGTTAATGCTGGTTCCCCAGGGCTTAATTATACCCTTTTCCTTAGGTCTGGTATTTTTCTACTCCCCTCCAACACCTTTGCTCTCAGGATAACCCCCAGCTAGTGCCCCTGAATCTATCGTGTGTTCTTAGGTTACCATGAACCTTTCCCCAAGTTTTTTTATGTTCTTGCTCTGTTATCAGTAAATGTAGTTTAAACTGTGAGAGAGAGTAAGCCTGAAAAACAGTAAATGAAGCCAGATGAATGATTTTTATCTTTGCTCTGATGAAAATGAGATCTGGAGGTCAGATGGGCTTCCCAGTAATAAAGAATCTGGGTTATTTTACAACCTCAACACATGTCTCATAGTACAACATGGCTACTTGAGCTCCAACTATCACATCTTTCTGCTATGGACATTCTTTCCTCATATTTTGTTCTTTAAGTCCTTATCTCTTTTTCACTTCATTCTCCCTTTTTCTCTCCACCCTGGAACAAGGTCAATTCTGCTCCACCCCTTTTCATCACAACTTTCTGCAAGCTCCATCTGACATTGAGAATGAAAACAGGAGTGTGAGGAAATGGTAAAGAGCAATTAGGGATCCTTTGGCACCTCAATGAGCAAGACATCTCACAGTTTGCAAAAGATTTCATAGTACTTTGAGCAAAAGACACAAAGCAAGTCATTTCCAGCCCAATCACTAGCTAATCTTCTCTTTTCTCGTTCATTTTTCTTTCCAAATGTCCCCAAAGCCACAACTCCATGCGTTTGCTGTTGAATCTAATGCAACAATTTCAGAGAATCCATTTATCATTTTGGGGTGGTGACCCACGAGAAAACAGCCCTGAACCTATCTTGCTATTCCCAGAAATACGTTCCAGGGTATGGGTTGCTTTTTTTCAGGCACACACCTTTTATATGCTCAGATTCAGATAAGCCACAGCTCATGTTGAAATAGGTTTTCCAGCAGATATATATATTCAATTTATATAATACATAATATAATGTATGTAGTAACATTCCAGAGTACAAAAACCTCTTTCTGATTGTGAATATATCTGTTGATGTCATCAATGTCTCCAAATGTGTTCATTATTTTTTTTCTTATCTAAAGGCAACCTGCTACTACATTTCTTCCCCCATTCTAAGCAATGAGAATGGTCTCCCCAATGTGGGTGGGCTTAAGCCACTACCTCTCTGAACTTGTGGGAAACTATGAATGCTGGAGATTGGAAGGGAAGTCATGACTGGAAGAGGAGAGTGGAGAGGATGGGCCCAGAGAACATCGAGCAATCAGTAGTCAAGCTGTACCCTAGGAAAAACAAGCAGGGAGCTGATGGCATTCAGACCTCATGGGTGGGGGGCGGGCAGCAGGGCAGAAATGCAAGAGGTGCCAGGGCTCAAGGTAACCCTGACATAAGCAATTCCTCATTCTTCTGCTTACCCTGTCTGGACACAGTTCTTTAGACCAACACTGACCAAAAGAAATGCTACCACAATCCCTTTGGAAACTTGTAATAGTCACATTTACTTAAAAAAAGTAAAGATAAAGGTAAAATAAAAATTAAGGCTATGTTACATAGGCAAATATAATTGAAACCGTATCATTTCAAAATGTAAATCAATACTTTTATAAAAAATAGTTCACAAAAATGGTTCATGAGACATTTGACATTCTTTTTTACATACTAGGTCTTCAAATTCAGGTGTGCAGTTTACATTTATGTTAGTCTCTGTTTAGACCAGTCACATTTCAAGAGCTCGACAGCCACAGTTGACTTACGACTGCTGTGTTAGAAAGCCTGGGCTGACACCCTCTCTCTTCAGAGTGGGGTCCAGGAGCCAACACCATCAGCCTCAATGGGGAGCTTGTGAGAATCTTGGGCAGTTCCACTGAATCAGAAGCTGCATTTTAAGTAGACCTTCGGGTAATAGGAACATTCAAGTCAAAGAAATGCTGTCATAGGCAAAGGCAGACCTCTTTCAGGGGCAACTTCCCTGTGAGGAATGTTAAAGAAGGTATCGGCAATCACTGCAGAAGTTGCAGTTACAAAGAGAAGAAAGGGGGTACAAAAATTTCCTGCCTCCACTGGCTGGTTGCTCTGAGAAAAATATTTCCACTAAATAGCCCTACAGTTGAATAACAAATAGCTCCAAATGCAGTGATCTGAGGAAACGAAAGACAGATTCCATCATCTCTTCGGCAGCTGAAGGCGTCTGAGTGGTCCAGTGCCCTGGGCTCAGCCTTATAAAATGGCTTAGGGTGATGGTGACCGTGACCCAGCCCTTTGTCAAGACAGAACCTGTGGTCACTGGGATTATTTCAAACAGAGCCATTGCCTCCCCCAAAATAAATCTTTCAGCAGCCTGCCATGGTGGCTAAATTCTTATCATTTGATTTACATCTTCGGATTGAGACGCTCTCGTCAGAAAGCCAGGGGCAACACGCAAACCTCATCCCTGGAAAGAGAACTGGGTACAGGCCCACCTTCACCCGAGTGAGGATTTGTTTGCAGTATACATGCAGGAGGAAACAGCAGGAAGCCAATGATTTGACAGGAATGGGAAACATTCTGAGGTATGAAGGGAGAATGGAAGGCATGTGATAAAATAGCACTGAAGACACAGATGCAAATCTCACAAACCCGAGTGCCCCTCAGTGTGAAGCCCCCATCTGATGGCCATGAATATATCTGTGTTGATCCCACCCATGCAGAAGACACTGGGGTGAACAGGGAAACTTCTAGACTAGTTGGGAGGTATCTCCTAGCAAGTGTTCTGTGCCTGTGTGTAGAACTGAATGATTATGCTGATGTTGAGCATCAGAGATGGAGACAGAAACAGAAGCAGAGGTGGGTGTAAGAGAGCCTGGGGCAGAAAGAGTCAGGCAAGGCCACAAAGCAGACAAGATGTGGGTGAATGAGTCTCCTGCACGTGCAGCGGCTGCTGGAATGACGCTCCTGCCGTGTCCAGAGTGACAGAGTGACGTTGTGTTGATCCACAGCCAGGTGGGCTCAGGAAGCTGCACTGCCCTCCAGGCCCTGGGTTCTCATTAAAGGTGAGAGTCCAGGAAAAGTATGAACGTAAGACTTCCCCTAGCACATACTTGCTACCAGTGGCCAGGAGGAGAATCAAACAAACACCATCGTGAGTAAATCAGTCACTGTTTGAGCAGGTGCCTTTTTCCAAATGAAATTGCGTGTGTTATTTTTAATATCTCTTGTCCATCTGCTCTAGTTGTTTCCTCTGGCCCAAATCAGAAAGCTCTGTCGCATTACCTGGGCGGAGATTTGACCACGCAGTCACCTTCGCCAAACTGCAGGGACGTGCTTGGCTTCTCTAATACAAACCCCAGGAAGTATAAATAGAAATGTTGCTTTTATTTGTAGACTTAATGCTTATGGGGAAGCTGGCTCAGAGGCATAAAAGCTTACTTCTTCCAATTCACTGAACTTTGGGCCCATAATTCTTGCAGTTCAGAAAATTAAATAGAGGTCAGCAATTTATGCCTAAGGTACCGGAGGTAGAGAGTGGGAGCAGGGCTATTAAATGCAGCAAATGTGCTTATGTGTTTTCAATTTTCTTGTGTTGTTTCTGCCGGGGTCTTCTACAACCAAATTTCTGCTGGTTTATGGACTGGAAAACCTCAGAGTGAGAGACAGCTTTCCTTCGGCATCTCTCCCAAGATGTCAGGGCCAGTTCTTGAGCCCCAGGCAGCCTCTGTCCAGGAGGTGTCTAATGAGCCTAGATCCCAAAGTATGGATGTGCCACCATAACATCAATTCCAGCTAGTGCCAAATGCAACAGAGGGTCTTCTGGTGTTCAATACCAAGATTCACAAAATACTAAAGACTACCAACTTGATTTTCTATGTGTAGCTTTTTAAAAAGCTGACTTGTGTACTGTCTGCACTTCAGTGGAAAGAAAGTCCTGAGAATTAATGTAAAGAGAAACACTGAAACCTGGAAGTTCTAATCAAAGTCAGATTAATAGTTGGTTGCCAAACATTGATATTAGCACAACCTTTTGAAGAACTCCTGGAAATGCTAGAAAGGAAAATGGTCCAGTTACTCTTCTTTATGAAAGTAGATAGTGACTAGTTTGCTTAAGAACATTAACTGAAATGAAGATTCTTCAAAAAAAATTGAAAAGGGTATAAACCACTTCAAGAAACAGTCAGTGTATGTCCCCAGACCTGTCCCCATACCTAGGACAAGTTCTCAATAAATAGAGATCAACTCTTGGACACAATTGCAGGAGGACAATCATCTTCATACCATGCTTATGAATATTTTAAACATTTAAGCACACAAACAGAGCCTTTCCTCAGATTCCACCCTTGTTGACAAGGTCATGCATCTGGTAGCCTTGGCCTTTGACACAATACACCGAAAACCAATGATGGTGAACCTTGAACATTCTACAGGGTCAAGTTGGACCAATTTACATCAACAGTGATGCAGAGCTACTGGAAGCAGACAGGATCCAAGTTGGATCTGCTCTGGTAGCCTGCTGTTAGGAACCATGTCAATGCGAACACTCCTGTTTACATCAAAAAAGAGCCTCATATTTGCTTGGCAAATAACTCATTTTGAACAAGTTTGAACATTCAGTTCCAGGTTAGCCTGGTAGCCTCATGCAGACAGAGCTAGAACTTTGGTTGTCTTTTGTGAACTACCAAAGGGACCTATGATATTGGGTCTAATGAGACTTTCATGTGGTCAGAGAATTGATTCTCACAGCTGGAAGCAAGAAGTAGAGATGTATAAAATTGGAGAGGAAAAGAAAGGGAGGGGAAAAAGGCACAGACTTCCTTAGCCCTATAAAATTTTGGACTCCAGCTCTTAGGATCTGTTTTTCCTACCAATTCAACCCCAATATCTGAGAGAACACCATGAAATATACACTCTTAACATAGAGTCATACATTTTTCCAACTCTGATAATGTGCAAAGAAAGAAATTAAGATCCAAAAATTTTAAGTGACTTGTCCAAGACCACAAAGCCCTTTGGTGGAATTCTCTGTATCTCTGTCTCAATCTCCTTCTACCACAAGACAGTTTAAGGGGGAAAGGAGAATCTTCTACAGATCTGGTAAGATAGAGATGGATCTTAAACTTCACAGATTATCGCTCCTTGCTTGAGATGAAATTCAAGGCACAAGGAAAGAATATGGTTTGATTTCTCTTACTGGAATTTTGACTCCTAGGCTTGGCCATCCCAAAAAACTAGAGACATCTGGTCTCCCAAGATGGTGGGTAGCAGCAAGACCCTGAGTCTAGTGATCTTCATTCTAAGCACAGGCAGTTTGCTGGACTCTATAAATAGGATTGAATTGTGAGCCTTAACTCCTGTTGCAGCCCATGTTACATGCAAATTTATACAAATTAAAAGAGAAGCTTCCAGAAAATGTGTGAAGTAATATTGTTGAGATAGATTTTTTTTAGCCATTTCCTGTGCATCAAGCATTGCAATCTTGCCAGTCCATTGGTATTAATTATCCTGGCATCAAAGAAGGGGATTAGAGGAGAAAATTAAAGAAATATGGCACAGGTGGCAAAATTGAGGGGGCAGGAGGTAAGGAAACTTGGCTTTGAGAGAAAGTAAGTAGCAACATGGTTGCAAACATACTGATTAAAAAAAGGCAAGTGACCATCTTGCAGGGTTAAAAAAAAAAAGTCTGGTGATGGATCACCACACTGGCAAATGTTCCACGGTATTGAAAACAGAGCTAGCCACAAAATCATTTTTTCTCCAGATTTCTTGTTTGGGTTGGAGAGTATGCCATCAAGGGCACATTTGGAAGAGATGTGTGTGGTGAGGGAAGGCAGAATGCTAGCTCACCCAGCAGCTCTCTAGGGGTGATGCTGCTCTTCCTACCTCTTCCTCCCACCTTGGCATTCTCCTTGCCCCAGGGTAGAAGAAAATGTCATACAGCTTTAGGGAACTGAATCTCCAACACTTACAAGTGTAAACCTTGGTGAATTCAACAGCCAGGAGACCAGTTAGCTCCAAGGTGGTGCTCTGATTGTCTGTCTCTTCCAGTTCACTGCAGGCTGGATGGAGAGGCTCATGGTGGGTTTTCCGACCAGCGGGGGTGGTCTGATCCTGGGGTAAAGAGAAATCAGTGACTCTTGATGACACTTTCAGGGACACTCTTAGAATGAAATGGACTGTTGGTCTCACTCTCACCTCTATTTCTATCATCAGTCTTCTTCCACTGGATTTTCCTCAAACACACTCTATCATCTTAGCTTTTATCCTAATTCCAAGTCACACTTCATGGAAAATAAATTTTGCTTTCTCCTTTAATCTTCTGCACTGCCTCTCAGTAACTAGTTATAGAGTACCTACTATGTATGCATCCCTGTGTCAGGTTACCTTGGAGTTTATAGAAAACAAAAGCAAGGTGGGTGTCCATCCTTCTGGGAAACCTCCAAAAGGCAGAATGAGTTTCTGTGACATCAACTGAATGCAAGGGTTAACATAAAGTTAACTGCAGAAACTTGATCAAGAAAGATCAAGAAAGATTTTATGAGGATTTGGAGAAAGGCAGACTGTTGAAAAGGAAGGTTGGAGAAAAGAGCATCTGGGGGAAGGCAGCACACTCGTGGGCACACCCAAGTGGGAGAGCACGGAGAAATCCTGCTTGGCTAAAGCCTGGGGTACATGGAAGAAGTCATGGGCTGTGAACCCCAAAATTTGGAGCTAAGGCCAGGAATCTTGATTGCCAGACTGAGAAACTGGACTGGAGGGCAAGGAAGCTAGGACCACAGACCAAGCAAATCAATCAGATGGAGCAGAGAAAAAGATAGTTGTGAATGAGAACATTTCTCAAGTCCACTTGAATGGACAAAAATTTTATTTTCAATTTTATTCAGTATTTGGAGCAACTGTACCTTCCACGGCACTACAAAATGGAAAGAAAACCAACATCTGGACCTGATGGCCCTGTATTCAAGACAAAGCTCAGTCACAAATTTGCATCTCAGCATTTTGAAACTGATACTCCTCTTAATAAGGAAGAAATGTTACCAACAAAGAAAAAGCATTTCATCATGTCTTTTCAAATTAATATCTCTTTTTTTCTATGACTGTATCAATATTTATGGCAAAATTGCCTTATAATCAATTCGCACCCACAGATTAATTTGAATGTGTGACAGACATGTGTGTTGCAAAGAATCTCAAGTGAATCTACCAAGAACCCTCACGGAGTTGTTCTCTCAAATAGGGGCAAATGTGCTAATGGCAGAAAGCACTTACTCTAGAACTGCCCCCCAGGACACGGCTCAATACAGCCATGGGGGCACTGGCCTTCTGGGCTCACCACTGGAAGCTACACACTGTTCCTCTTTGACATTTCCTTCTATTCCTGCTGGACTCTTTCTGCTTCTCTGCAGTATTCAGATTGATGGAGTTTCACTGCCAGATTCTTTTACCTGTGTTATCTCATGTTATTCCCACTTCACAGGGGAAGAGTTTCTGACAGGATAAACAATCAAGTCACACAATTAGGAAGAAAGTGAGAATTTGAACCCATCTCTTACAACTCCAAGCCTGTGCTTGTACCCCATGTCATGAGGCCCTCCTAGCAGTCCCTTAAAAGACCTCTTCCCTTTGTCCATTGCTCTGGGGCTCTCAAGTCAGAGGTTAGTTGGCTGCAGAGGTTGTAAGTCAAAGACAGGGCAGCTGTATCAGTAAATTGAGGCTTCTTGCTGCAAAAAGTTACCCCAAAACGTGTCTACATTCAGAAAAAGTCTATTTCTCCCCATAGGATTATCTGGCATGGATCCACACAATCATTTGGGGCATTTTCTTAATCTTTTGGAGCTTTTTTATCTGCTACATTCAACCTGCAGATGGGAAAAGAGAGGGCCCGAAGGATTACTCCGGGGCTCCTTATAGGGATAAGTTCAGAAGTGAAATGATCAGTTTACTCATATTCTACTGACCAGAACTCAGTCACCTGATCGTATCTAATTGTTAGGGATACTGGGAAATGTGCTGCTGTACCCCCACAACAAAAAGTAGTAAACACATAGCAGGTGGACCTATACGCAGTGTTGGCTGGGGGTGCAGGGGGGGCAACAATAGCTTCTGAATGACAGCCATCTCCCAGAGATTGCTGGCACTTGGAAAACTCCATCCATAAGATAGAGAAAATCAGGGCTGTCACATAGCAGAACGCATATAGAGCTCCAGAGACACTGTAAACACTCAGTCAACAGTCACCAAGTAGAGGCAGCAGGGTACGGTGAGACAAACATGACTCATGATATGAAATAGAACTGTCAGAGAGACCAGAACTTCCCTCCCCAAAGCTACCTGCATGGACTCTGAAAGGGCCTATGCTATATGAGCAATTTCTGGGAAATTGCCCAAAACGAGGACTTTTGAAATTTCAATCTTGTCTTAAAGATAAAAGCAATACTTTCAAACCTGATATGTGTCAGAATCATATGAGGATATTTTCAGAAATACAGAAATAAAACCTAGAAACCTGAATTGGTTTAAGTTTCCTGGATAATTCTAAGATAGACTGACATTGTTCCATTAACCTTGATAGGCACTACTATTGTAAAGCGTTAAAAGAAATTCTGAGCATCCTTTTGACATACCCATTTATCTACTTGGTAATTTGTTAAATAAAGCAGAACACCACCCTAATGCATTTTACCTTTCAGAGTGGACACATTATAACTCTGAGAGTACTGAACTACACAAATAAATGTAATATAATGTGAGTATAGACACTTTAATCTTGACAGATAAATGCTTGAATGAAGACTTGGAATGGTCAGAAACCAGAAGAGTTTTACCAGACTGAGTGACTGATTCATTCATTTATGCAGCCAACCAGTTTACAAATTATCATTGAGCCATTTGCCAGGCACTCTGCTAGACTCTAACAATACAAAGATGAACAAGGGATAGTTCTGATCTTTCAAGAAGACAAAGAAAGAAAAGCTATAAAAAACTTGCTTCATCAGTACCAACCACAGCACTCTTGAAATTTTAATCCTGTAACAATTTATTAGAAGCCAATGCAGCTCCATTAGAAGAGACCATACTTCTCTCTTAATCACACTTCATTCATCTAAAGGTAACTTATTTACCCAATGGTGAAGAGTCTCATTAGTTGCATTATAGAAGATAATGCCATAGCAAAGGCCACTTCTTCCAGGAAGCCTTCCTTGATGCCCAACACCAAAATAATAGTTTCCTATTATTTGCAAATACTACCCTATCTTGTATATTTATTTATTTTTTAATATTTATTTTATTTATGCATACGAGAGCTAGGGTGTAGGCCAGAGGTGCAGGGGGTGGTGAGAGGATTCACCAGAGACAGAGTGGGGAGCAGAATAGGCAGATCTACTGAAATACACTGCTGAGGGGAGCAGCGGGTGAGACAGGAGAGATCTGCTGCACCATGTGGGTCAGCTCCCTGGCCTGGAATTAACTCGTGCTTCAGTGGATGCTGATAGCTTCATAGTTCTGAGACAACCCTGTGCACCCGAGGGAGGCCCATATATTTATTTTAACATCATCTTCCCACCGTTGTAGTGTTGACTAGTTATAACAGTTTTCTTTGAAGTATTTTCAGGAAAACTACCAGTGCATGCTATTCATACATCTTTGTCTTCTAGGACTTGAGTGCCAGCCCATGAGAGTTAGAATGGTGGTCAGATGCCTACACACTTGGACACTGAGGGTGCTTGCACCGTATTGCAGAGTTACCCACTGGAAAGGGTGTTCCCAGAGCTGAGTGTGTTCTGCAGTGGCTGTGGCCTCTCCATCATAGCCCCATCTCTGCCATTTGTTTTATGTTCATGTACCAACAGTTTTGTCCCACAATGACTGAGAAAGTATCTGCAAGGGATGAAGTTAAAAAGAAATGCATGGTGATAAAAGGTAAGTTTTAGAGCAACTTGATAATTCTTTAAGAAAATGGCCACAGATGAGAAAGCAGGGTAAAACTCAGCAGACAATTAGGATGCATGGGAGTTCTTCGACACATTGAGGGCCCTTAAACACCACTGTTGCCTGAGGGGATGGCCAGACAAATATATGAATGAGACTGAGGAACACTGCAGAGAATTTGGAGGGGAGAGAAGAGTCTTTGCCAATGTACAAGGGGAACATAATTCTGCAGGAACAGAACCATAAATAACCCTAATGGCTCTGATTCAGTTAGAGTTCCCATTTCCAAAAAGGCATCAGCCCTGCCCAACTCGGTTGATATGACTGTTTTATTTCTCCTTTGAACTATAAGTTTCTTTAGTAAGAGGTTCTATGTCTCATTCATAATTCACTTCTGTGGGAGTCTACTACAGACTCAGGTAAATGAATTAACTGTTAAATGAAACAGAGCACTTGCCATCTCTGACATGTCACTTGGAAAGTAAGAAAACTCACAAGTTCTGAGCACAGACCACTTCCTTCGGAAAATTTCCAAGTTCAGGGCCACCCCAAAGGAGATCAGCAAGACACATAGTGTTGAGTCAGTGATGAGTCAGGCTCAAACTGTGGACAGAGGCTCAAACTCTTCACAGTCTGACTCTCAGGGATCAGAGAAAACCTGACCACATCTGACCTCCCACATGGGCCCCATATTCACTTTAATGAATGAGAAGAATTAAGGGGAAATGTATTCCCCATGCAAGTGAGTAGTTCTGTACAGACCAGAGAACAAACTTCTCTGCAAGTGAGAAGGGGTGGATTGGGTAAGATATCGCAGCAGTTACACCTCAGACAGGTTTGGACATTGCAAAAAGATATTAGATCTCACCCACCTACTCCACACTTCCCCAAGAACAAAGTCATCTGCCTTTGGTTTGGACAAGGTGGCCTGTAAAACCAGGCTGGAGATTCAGCCCACCCTACCCACAGAAAAGCAAGCACGGACATAGACAGGTAGCGCAAAAAGTCATGCATATCCAAGGTGTCAGGAGAAAACCTTGCCTAATGGAGCAACACAATGGCAGAAGGTACTCCATATAAAGTCAAGCAGTTGCTGTATTTGCTCCTAAGAGGTTGCCCTCCCACACCCCCAGTTCGCCAAAGTCTGCAAGAGTGCTATGCTTATTGTCCCAGATCTAGGGGAGCTTATGATGTGAGCTCCTGTACTAGGAAATCCAGAAAGGAGAATCAGAAATGCTCCCTCCTCACCTAGGCAATGTAGAAGAGTTAGAAAGAAAGAGACACCTTAGGGGATGCCTCGTGGGGCATTATCTCTGCCCTCTGACAGGAAGAAAAAAGAGGTCTGGCAATGAGTGGGGCTTGGCCGAGGTTTATTATGTTTAATTTTCTTCTCACTCAACACTCAGAAAGACCAACATGGGATACTTTTGTAGGAAACTGCAGTGATTTTAGTAGGGGGCAAAGTGGGAGACCAAGCTATTACTCTAAGAACTGACATCAGTAGCTGTTCCATAGAGGGATGCTGTCTTGGCTGAGTAAACACCCTGACAAGCTTAAGATGGAAGGTGAGACATTGAGCACAGACAATAGATGGGTAGCTTTCTATCAAGAACATGTGAGGAATTTGTTTGCTACCGAAAAGGAGAGAGCAACCATAACACAGAATGAGGCTCAGGCAGTACTTGAAGTGAGAATGGTTGTGAAAGTTCTCCAGTGGCAGGGCAACCATAGACATTTCTAGAATGAGAATAGTCTCAGGTTCAATTTGAAGTTTATATTGCTACAATTTAAAATCCTCTTCCTATACCCCCAAATTCCCTTTAAAATCTACTAATCACAAGAGTTACTTTTATGAATAGAAATTGTAAAAATTGCTCTATTGTTGCATAATTAACATTAAATTAACTTAAAATTAAAATTAAAATTGTATTAGGTTGATATATGACTTGACATTGATGTTGGTATTGGTGTTACATGAGTAGAGACAGAACAAAAGTAACAGTGAGACTATCCCTGAATGGAGGAAGCCAGAGTTTGGAGCCAGGCTAATGAGGAGAAAATAGTTCCCTAGAACTCATAGTTATACTGGGAAGTCTTTTGATCTTTCACAAGACATGGAATTGGAGATTCAACCCAACCTTATTCAGTTATCAAGGAGAAGAGAGGACCCAGCTAACATCAAGATTGCAGACTAGTAAGAAAACTTAGGGTACTCTGATTCATGCCTATTTGTTATTATGAAATCTCTATATCTGGCTTTCATGCCCATCAAAGGCTCCCCCATATATTTCCAACAGTTCCTCAGGTGCATTAGTGATGCAGATCAGAATACAAGGTATCTGGGCCTCCCTGGTGTCTCCACGGGTTAAGCAGAGCACTATGAAGCTATCTAGAGCCACTGCAGCATAAGTTCGATACCCAGCCAGGGAGATTCCCACATGGTGCGGCAGACCTCTCCTGTCTCGCCCGCTGCTCCCCTCAGCAGTGTACTTCAGTCGATCTGCCTGTTCTTCTTCCCCATTCTGTCTCTGGTAAATCCTCTCACCACCCCACACCTCTGCCCTACACCCCAGCTTGTATGCATAAATAAAATCTTAAAAAAAAAAGAATAAGGGGTATCTGCCACCACTTGTTAGCTATCAGTTTCCTTGTTCCCTGTTTGCCTGGTGGGCATCTTCCCATTGCCCTGCCCTACTACTTATCACAGATATTGCTTCCAGGGGCTGCCCCAACCTCCTCTGACCAAAACTGAACTCCACAGAAGTCATTCCTTTCAAAAGTGTGGAAATTCCACTTATTTTAGTTATCTACGACTGTGTGGCTGGCAAACTTAGTGACTTAAAGCAATATTTTCTTATTTTTCATGATTCTGTGGTCACTGAGCATTTCTTCTGCTTCCTGTATTGTCAGGTAGGGTAACAGGATGAGTAGAAGATCAAAAATGGCCTCATTCACAATAGTTGGCGGTTAGTGCTTACTGTGGGCTGGAAACTCAGTGAGGGTTGCATCCTAGGGGCTGTGGTTTCCCAATAGTCAGGCTCATCATGAAGTTTCCTAGGCTTCCTCACATCATGGTAGCCAAGTTCCAAAAGGGTGAAAGGGAAAGTTGTAGCTCTCTTAAGGCCCTGGTCTCAGAAGTTGTACAACATCACCTCTGTTACTTTCTATTGGTAATATGAAAGAGGTGGGGAAATATGCTCCATTTCTTAATGGGTAAGATGCCAAAAAAAAATAAATAAATAAAGGGAAAACTGTAGTCATCTCTAATCTACTACTCCACAATACTCTTCCATAAACACACGTGCACATACACATACACTCCAATGCTATGCTTTCTTACATTAAATTCCATAGTATCCCTCTGCTTCCAACATCTTCCAAGACTACTTGGATGAGAACCTCTTGGCCTGTTACTATTGGCAGCAACCTAAGCTTCAGAAACAAGTCCAGGAGAGTCTAACAGGAGGACCAATCTCCTAATCAATTCCTCCCCGCTAAGCTGTCTCCTTCCCCCAAAACTCTCTTGTCTTTCAGTCACCCACACTTCTACCTGTGACCATTTATCACAGGATTTGAGTATCCTTTTGAAGCTTTTATTTCATTGGCCTATTCAAAAAAGCATTAGCTCACCATAAAGCTAATGAGAAAAGTATGCATGTGCCATCTTCGATAAAGGATTAACTATGAAATCGCTCCACTACTTACCTAGTGTTGCCACAGAGATGACATGAGCTTCAAAGTATCCAGGATAGCCATATAGCACTGAAAATGTTCTAAATCTAACTCAATGCAGTAATTCTGCTCTCTGTAGGTGTGACTTAACTGCCTGAACCTGAAATACTTCAGAAAGATCCCCAATGAGTCATGTTTCTGAACTGAACTGTATTGGTGTAGTTCCAGAATTTTCCGGTAGTG
Source organism: Scalopus aquaticus (assembly GCA_004024925.1). Lineage (NCBI taxonomy): Eukaryota > Metazoa > Chordata > Mammalia > Eulipotyphla > Talpidae > Scalopus > Scalopus aquaticus. Next base: position 21,112 of record PVIJ01013315.1, on the reverse strand, counting down.
CTGGGGACCTAAGAGGGTGAAAAATCTCCACTGGGAAAAAAAAAAAAAAAACAGCATGGCACAGTCCTAAACCAATCCTTGAACTTATATCTGGATCCAAGACCAACAAGAAGCCTAGTAGAGAAGGAATAGAGGGAAGGATAAGAGACAGAACTGAACAAGGAAGAAGAGGAATGTAACATTACTGCCACCTCATCTCCTGTTTACAGAAAAGTTAATGGTGCTAAATCTGCAAATGGATGACTTTCTTCCTGTCCCCTCCACAGGGCTGGCCTGGGCCAACCACTAAGACCTTGCACCAGGAATAGTTACTGATTAAGCAAATTAAGGCAGAGTTAAAGTATAAGTTAAAGCCCTGTCCAAACTTCTGGATTCAAACTGCCCTGCCCACCCCCCTCACCTTACAGAAGAACCAGACAAGGAGAAGAGTACTTGACAACAACCAAAGGAATAATAAAAGGGTTTTTTCCCATTGCAGCTTCCAGCCAACTACTGACTTTATGCTTCACTGTCTGGTATGAATATTAAAGAGAAAAATATGCTATCAGCAAGTATGAGGAGTTTATGATAAATCACCATGTCATGGCTTATACTGATTAATTGCAATTCATTATCCACACAGATGATGGGCATCCTATTCACGCTGTTATCACTTCCTAGAGATTATCAGCAGTCAAATCTTCCACAAACACCTAGGTGAAAAAACAGGAGCAACTCAGGACAATGAGTGGTGGCTTGTGCTGAATGTTCTGTTTTATTAGTTGTTCCAATCATCATGTCATAGAGAGGCAAATTTCTAATGCATATTCAGAGGAAGGTAGCTGGACTTTCCTCTGGAAGCAGGAGCTACAAAACAGACATTCCTCTAAAGAGAAAAATGACATTGAGCAAAGAAGCAAGCAGTATTCCACTCTGTGAACCTTCAGCTACTGCTGCTAGGTCTAAAAGTCATGTGCTATCCGGTCCCTGCCTCCCAATCTCCCTCTACCCTTCTCTGTGTCCATTCAACTCATCCTAAGACTCTATCTTCCCCAAGAAACCCTTTTCCTCTACAGGTGAGGCCAATACTATACCATGCTCCTTTGCACACCTCCATTGCTGTGGTGTTGAGGTAGGTACCTGTTCATATGTCTCTCAAGATAAAGAGCAGGACTGGGTCTCACTCTGCTTTGCATCATTAGGTCCTAATCCCCATCCTGTCATGTGGAAATAACTGAATCCACATTGAATAGAACTAAATGGACATCAAAGGTACTTCTCTGTGACTTCAGCATCCTCTCTCTTCTCCTCAGTGTCACCAAAAAAATTACATTAATATGTCTCACAGTCATGAGGCTAAATAACTGTGTCTCACAGAAGTTGTAAACCTTCCTGATCCCCGCTTCCTAGAACAATGTCAGTGAACATTTATATTATTGTGATAGAGAGCAGTTCTTTCCTATTGTTTTTTGATTTATTCTTTGAGTTGCTTTTCCAAGGAGAAGTCACCCCTGTGATGTCATCCACATTCTCTCCTGACATCTCACTGAGCTGAAGGCAGATGCTTGTGAGGGGTGTGTTCATTCTGGGAACGGTGACCCACTGGTTGATGGGACCAACTTATGACTCGTCCTCACCAACCGTGTACACACATGTATACACACATAGGCTCATCTATAGGAGTGTGTCCTTTCCAAATTTATCCCTGAAAAGTATACATAAATACTCCCAGTTGGATTTCAAATGCACAGATTTATTTTATTTGCACTCAAACGAATTATTTTCTGTTTCCCTTTCATCGATATCCATACGAAATATCAAGCATTGAGTCTCTTCAGGTTCCTCCTGGTGAGCTTCTACTTTCACCTGTCAAACTTTCCAAAATCAAGGACAACTCCACAAAGGCAGTGCAGTTTCTCTGCTGACATTCTAGTGGATTGAGATGGACCTTATAGATCCTCAGCCTTTGAATTCAACATATTGTTCAGATAGACGGATATTCTCAGATTGTGAAATGTGTACAGCATGTGATACTCTTAATTTTCTCAAAAGCATTTTTTTAAGTTAGAAAGGCAGCAAGAAGTATTTAAAATCCTCCAGACTAGAATTCAGGAAACCCAAAGAGGCCTGAAATATTTTATAGGAGATGGTACATGAACAGGTAAATAGGTAAGTAGGTAGATAGGTAGGTAGGTAGGTAGGTAGGTGGGTAAGTATATAAACAGAATTTCCCTACTAACCAGTGGGTTGACTGAAGAAGCCCTTTAAGTCTATGAAGTAATCTGTGACCATCTTTCCCTCCCATTCTACTGTCCCATTCTCGCATTCAATGTGCCTCCATATAGCAAGTCCACACTTAATGCTGTCAGTATGTTCTTGGAAACTGTTACTTTAAGAGGATCAACCTCTAAGGAAATCATGTCTCCAGATACCTCATTCAGTGTTGGCAGGGACTGTGTTATTCTGCTGTATTCCCTCCATTCTCTTCCATAGATCTTCTCAAAGTAACTCTAGTGCACCTGAAATCTGCTTTAATAAATGTTATTTCTCTATTGCTCTAGATATAAAAAAAAAAAAATTCTAGCACTTCTTGGTTTATGGCCCCTGCCCCCTTGGTGGCCAGTCACCCCTCAATCTTTAAATGTTTTCTTCATGTTAACAACTACCAAAGGAAGGCCCCTGGCTTCCTTGTTTCCTGTGGGGAATGGTTCTGAAGTGACCTGAAAGTTAATGTAACTTCCTTAAATGCCTCACTCACCGGACCTCCAGAGAAGCAGAGCCTCTGGCTCGCCCTGACTCACAGTCATCTGTTTTTAATTGCAAGGTCTCCATATTAGCCACGGGCTTCATTTTCACAGCCTGAGATGAACGCAGGAGATTGCCTTCCCCACCTTCCCCAACACCCCCAGCCTGAGAGGAACTGTCATGGATAGCTCCTCACGTTGATAGTTTTCCTTTTAATATTTATAAACAGGAAAGTATTTTTCTCTCCCCCACTTGAAATGTATATATTCATTCATTAAAAGGCATTGACGTTGCTGAGGTAATGACCTGTCGACAGATTTACAGCAGGAACTATCTCACTGCCTGCAGGCCTGTGCGTTTTAATATAATTAAAAGGCTTCTGTTTGGAATCTTAGCTAATTAATATTCATGCTTTCCTCCTTCCACCTGCCATTCCCAATTTGCTGTCTTTTAGGAGATTGATCATGACCCAATTAATCCCACCGCCAGTCAAAGCAAGGCAGGCAGGGGAAGAAAGGGGGAAAGCATTGCCATGTTGGTTTCTTAATGGGAAAGGAGCATTTTAATTAATGGAAATCAGTCTCCTGGTTTATGAGGAAGTTGAGGGAGAGAGTCTCTACATCTCTAAGAACTTGGACTGGTTGACCAGGGACTATGAATTACTTGCTCACACTAAAGTGAGTTCAATTTACAGATTTTAAGAGTTTTCACAAGTTTCATTCATGTCAGAAATCACAGAAAAGCAAGATGGGAAAGCAAGTAATGGTGGTGGTTGTTGTTTTTAAGTGAAATAAAAGTGAAGATATTAACAATAGGTGCCACTATTCAGTAGCTGAGAAAACCATCCATACAGAAGAAGTTAATTCACTTACATGGGCCATTTGAGAGCCAATCAGAGTCCCAGAAACAGTCACATGGTTGGCTTTTCTTGGTCTCTGTCATTCTTTAACACCTAGATTTACTGGTGGAAATGATTAGCATTAAAAATAAGAAAGACTAAAAAATAGGTGGGTTGTAGCAAGAGATGAGGATAAGGGTATATATAATGAAACTTGCTTCAGATGTGTGAAAGTCTGTCACAAAAGGGAGAATGAAGCTTCTCTACTTGACTTTAAAGAATAGAATGAGGAGTATTGGCTACATTTGTGAGAAGACACTCCACAACCATGGACCTAAAGTAAGAGAAGGAAAAAATGGCTTTAGAGTTCAGCCTTCCCCTTGCAGTTTCTCTTCCTAATCCTAGGCGGTGAGAGAAAGAGACACAGAGATCACCAGTCAGAGCCTCTCACAGTCAGGCTAGCTGATGTCAGCCAGGTTGAATCTCACCCATAACAAAGTACAAGAATATCTCCTTCAGAGAGTTGTTATAAGGAAAACCCTCTATAGCACCTAGTGCAATACTCAGTAAATATAAATTCTGCTGAAATCTATAGTAGGTGCACTGTGGAACAAAGTACAGACTTGACAGCTACTCTGAGTCAGAGCAAAGAGCATTTTCCAGAAGAAAGGAAAAAAAGATGGAATGGGAGAGAATTTCATTGTCTTGGTTACAAAAATGCACAAGTGAGAAAAGTCAAAATGGAGTTTATCATATCTTTAAACCTGTCTCGCCAGTGCACTAGGTATTAATAATGGAACAAAGGATTACAGAGCAAGATAAAAATAAACCAAAAGCACCCGGTTGATGCAACAGGTACATGTAGTCTGTCCTGTTGATGAGTCACTGGTCTGAGAAATCTGTTTAGGGTCAGCAGGAAGTCCATGAACAGGCTGCAGTTTAATTGTCCTTCCACTGAGGTAGCCCCCATTGTGAGCTTGAGGCTCTTTATTTTTATAAATGTCTGATCTCATCTGGATGAGATCATATAGGGGCTGGATTTCTGACCCATTCAACCAGAATGCCCTATTACAGTTTCCGGTTATCACACTCCCTCTTGTCTTCAGGACAGCTCAAGTGTGCAATGCCCACTAACCTGGTCAGAACTAATCACTCCTTACTTTGGATCCCCAAGGAATACTCTTCCTGTGTCAACATTTACGAGTCTCTCTCCCAATGACAGTGACGACAATACTTACTAACAGTTTTAAAAACTTTCCCAGTATCAAATACTGTGCTCAATGTTTTATAAAGTGTGGTCTCCATTCATCTTAGAGATGTACATTTTTATTCTACACATTTTATTGATAATGAAACTACAGTTTAGCAAAATTCTTGAATGTCCTGCTCATGGTCAGATGGCTGTGAAAATAGGATTAGGAGCAAGGCAACTGGACTTCAGAGTGCTCTACCCCATTCATATCCATTGCTGTGTCTTTGATAATGGCTAACTTAGTACACGGTAAGAGCTGATGATGGTCTGTGCCTGCATGAGGATCGTTTGATGGGATGTAGGAGTTCACTTGACTTGCAAAGACTATCTGCAAACGGCAAACCCTGTGACAGAAATAGATCCGCACGAGAGATCCTCCAGGGAGCTTTGTCATCCCTCCTGTTTGGTGCCAGTTAAGCGCAAGATTTGATGCACAGTCTAAACTTTCCTGGAAATTAAGATTCAACACATGAAAAGGTCATGGAGAAATGAGTTTAGACCTTTTTCTTTAAGTCTTGTATTTTGTCAAAATGTTATTGTTGGTGATGAGCCTAGGCTGCAGTGAAACAGAGGGTGAGTCCAAATGATTGAAAATCTGAGGAGTTTCTCTAGTGGAGTTTTGATTCGTTGTCCTGCCAAACCCATATGGTGAGGACAAAGCATCCAGAGGCTGACCTGGGTTAGGATCTGGGGAGTTGAACTTACCCTGCGGTATCTCTAAGACAGTAGAGCATAAAATTGCACAATAAGCCTTCTCCAGCCCTTCATATTGAAGTTACTTGTGTGGGAGTCCCTAGTGAGTGTGGAAGACTCTGTGAAGTAAGTTAAAGTTATACTTCCCCCACAGTGTATTCCATTAAGTTGCCTGTCTTTATTTCATTCTTTTTGATTTGGCACAAGTTTTATTTTGTTCTCAAATTTTATTGATTTCCCAATCATTTCCCAATCTCAAGCTTTGCATCTCCCTAGGTTCACAAGCTTCATTCATCCTCCACCAAAGCTCCAGGGTTTAATATCCTACCACCTTCACTCCTCTCCCACATCCCCCTTCCCTCGTCCAACTGGTAACCATCAACAGACAACTGGATAAAGAAATTATGGTATATATGCTCAATGGTATACTACTCAGCTGTTTAAAGGACCGCATAGGTGCCTTTTGGGACAAAATGGATGAGCCTTGAGGATATTATGCTAAATGAAAGCAGCCAGAAAGTGAAAGAGAGCTATCTGGTGATTTCATTAATCTATAGGATATAAGTAAGTTCCCTGTCTTTAAAGCAAGACTTAGGAAAATGCTTGAAACATTTCACAGATGATTCACAGAAGAGCTAGGATATGAACACAGATCTTTATAAACTTCTATTAATAATGAAAGTGCTGTGCTTTCTCTTCTAAGAACTTAAAGTTGTGTTTTCCATTTTGATAAAGTTGCATTAAGTGTAAAATAGAGAGGGAGAGCCAATGGGGGTAAGAGAAGTAGAATCTTCCCTTGAAACAGTCAAATAAATAACCATGAAAATGCTTTGTTGAAGAAGAAAGGAGGAAAGGAGGGAGGAAGGGAAGGAGGAAGGAAGGAAGGGAGGGAGGGAAGGAGGGAGGGAGGGAGAGAGGGAGGGAGGAAGGAAGGAAGGAAGGGAGGGAGAAAGAAAGGAGAAAGAAAGGAGAAAGAAAAATAACCAAAATTTGTATTTGAAAATTATAAGCAAATAACAAGTGTTTATTGAACTAATTTTAATATATGAGCAGGAAAGATGTATTGGTAGTAATTGTTTATAATTTGTAGAAGGATCAGGTCATCCCTAAATTTTAAAATTGTAAAAATGTATTGGCCACCTAAAACCACTGACTTTGGTGCTCAGTCTGATACCCACAAGCCTGGTTCATTTGACCTGTTGTTGCTCCTATTATACTATTTGTGTTCACATGAACAGATGTTTTTTTTAGTTAGCACATATTTTTATGTGCTAATGGGTGATTTATATATAGAGAGATATAGATACATAGGTATAAATATGCACACACACATATCTTATTTTGTGATATGATATAAAATAGTCTGCTATTTTAATTGAGTGATTTTTATTCTTATCATCAAGTTCTAAGTGTCGTTTTTAAAAAAGATTTATTTATTTATACATACAAGAGTTGGGTTGCAGGGAATGAAAAAGTGGGGAGACAGACAAGAGTGGGGAGAAGAACAGGCAGATTGACTGAAATATACTGCTTAGGGGAGCAGTTGGCGAGACAGGAGAGGTCTGCTGTGCCATGTGGGTTAGGTCCCCGGCCAGGGATCGAACTCCTGCTGCAGTAGCTGCTGTTAGCATCATAGTGCTGAGACTTAAGCCCTTGCACCACAAGTTTATTTCCCTAAATTCTTCAATCTAATATTCATTGTTATATTTTCAAGCTCACACTTTTATTTCTTCTGTCATGTTTAATTTTCCATGAATTCCACCAAGTGATTTTTCATTTCAGATTTTTTTTCAAAGCTAGAATCTATGTTTTTCTCTGTACATTTCATTTTTTCATTATATTCATATTTTAACTTATAAAATTGTACATATTTAAAATAGTTGTTTAAAATTCATGTTTGTTTATTCTACCATCTGCCATTTCTGTTATGTTTCTTTTGACTTATTATTTTTCTGCTAAACATGGAAATGGATCTTTTCCTGGTCTCACATGATTACTAATTGTTTTTGAAAGGAGTGGAAATTTTATTGAAAGCCTGGGAATTTTAGATTGTTGAATGCTGGATTTTGTAATCTTCCTTTAAAGAGTGTTGTACTTCATACTGATGCAGAGTTTTACTACCTATTGAAAATTGTTTTAAAACTTGGGGAAGTGGGTCTTGAGAAGCTTAGTTTTGCCCCCTTATGAAGGCATGATCTAAGGTCTTTACCAGATACCACAAGATTTCACTAGGAGTCTCCATCTGAGTCTTTTAGCGCTGTGTAAGCTACAATTCCATCATCATTTTTTGTCTGACTTTGAGGCATTCCCCCTTTCCATGCACAAGTAAGTATTCAACAACAAACTCAAGGAACTTCCTATGAAATTTTTGAACCTCTTTCATGTGCAAACTCCCTTCTGTCCAACATTTTGTCACAATAGTTCCAGTCACCTCAGCCTTCCCAAACTCCTGTGTCTGAAACTCAACAACCCCACAATGCTCTGTTTTAGATCCCCATATTTGTACCAGGGTGAGGACAGACCCTCTAGGCATAATATTTGGCAATCATATGTCCACCTCACTTGTTTCTCTGCTTTCAGGAATCACAGTCCTGTGCTGCTTATTTTTCAATGTCCAAAATAGTTGCCTCATATATTTTTTCCAGTCCTTTAGTTTTTTCTGGTTTAGTTTATAGTCCAGGGAAGTCTGGACCCAGTTACTCCATCATGACCAGAAGCAGACATTTGCCCCCAATGTGTTTTTGTTTGTTTTTAAAGCACAAAAAGATTTATTACTTTGATCTGGGTACAAAATAGCCTGGGAAGGGTTGAAATAGAATGAAAATAGAGTAAAATGAATAAATAGAATGAAAATGTTATATATGTCAATGAGTCTTGTGTGTTATTATTCATTAGTGGGTTTTTTGGTCATTTGATTTAATGAACTGGGGAGGAAGGAATTAGGGAAGACAGGGTCATTGGAAAGTCATTTCACAATCAGAAGGACTATTTTATTTAAAATTTTCATATTCTTTGACTGTTCCTTAGGTTGCTGTCTCCTATAGGCAGGTAATGTGGTTCCAAATGACCCTTTCTCCAATTGCAGTTACTTAAAGTAACAATATTTTATGGAAGACTTTTTAAAGTCTTCCATTCATTCCATCTACCCATTAGGGGTGGGTTACAGGTAACATTTCTGCTCCATGTCACCTTTATTCCATAATCCAGATGAAGGAGTGGTATATACATGTAACAGGAACAGTTTTTATAGTAGAGTCTATGAAATGGCCCTTACAACTTTGGTCTTGGAAATGACAACTTTTTCACATTGCATTTGCCAAAGCAAGTCACATGACCACTCAGTACATCAATAAGCCAAGGATATAAAACCTTTCCGTAGGGAGGGTAGCACAGGAGGAAGAAAATGAAAATATTTTGTGAATGTTAATACAACCTACTATACCCATATAAAATCTTCAATTTTAGATCAGCTCCTAGCATTTAAATGTGGCTGCCATCCTGAAACTGCACATATTCTGTGTTTAAATGACTACTATGAGCCATTAAATAATATGAAAGGAATCCATACCTTCTGATATGTGGAGACCTCCAAAATATATTGTTAAGGGAACAAAAGTAAGATACAGAATAGTATCTACAATATACTTTTGCAAAAAGAGAATATATTTATATGTCTACATGTATGTATTTGGAAATATTCTAAAAGTATGCCCAGGAAATGGATGTTTGTAAACATTCATTCTAAAGTAATAGGCAGGAAAATGTTTTTCTGGACCAGAACATAGGGGTAAAAACTAGACATGGTATTCTTATCTGTACTATTTAAATTTGTGCATTTAAACTTTTCCAAGGGTCTTTGTTATTTGTCTAATGATATCTTAAAAACTGCCTCTTTAGTGTACACTGGAGAGCTTGCTATGAGTCAATCAATTCACCAATAATATTCCAAGTACCTTAAAGGGTTATGATGTGGTACTACCATACAGAATGACCAAGAGAGATCAGAGTCAATCAACCATGAACTCTCAGACCCATTTCAGGAAGTCCATCAAACATTTCCAGAAGTCAACCTAATGAAAAAACAAAAATATGAAATAAAGTTTTCAGGTTCTTATGTCCTGACACTGATGCTGAGGTTTCTCATCCCACACAGGTAGATATTCAGTGATATGCTGATCTCAGAAATAAAACATAACTTAATGCTTATTTGTGCAAATTCATTTCTTACCATATTTTTCTCCTGAAAAACTGCCATTGATGAACTACCTCTGCTCCTCGCCTAAAGAGGCATTCTGCAACATCTGCCTGCGAGGCATGTGATAACTTTCCATAATGTCAGTGCCTAAACCACGCAGTGAATAGACACTACTTTCCCAAGAATTTCTCACTTTACAGTATTGGGTAGTGACTATCTTGCTCAAGAACAAAGTCAGTACAACACTGGAATAATGAGCACACTAACTAGGAAACTCTTGTTCTTATTATGAGAGAAATTTTCATAGTTGCCTCTATGGCTATGTTGTGGATATTTTTGTGGAATTACTGAGGATTTACTTAAATTGTTCTCTCTATATTCATGTGGGAGATAGAATAATGGCCACCCAAATACGTCTATGTCTTCATCCTGGGATGTGTTGTATATGTTACATGACAAATTATCAAAACCGGTTATATCAAATCTGGTTAAGATACAAACTGAAATGTACTGATCAGCTGTCCTTAACAAAGCCATTATCCTGGATTATTCAGTCGGTCCCAATGTAATCAAGAGTTCTCAAAAATGGAAGTGAGAGACAGAAGGACAGCTGGTTTTAGAGTGATGTGAAGTGATGTGAGAAAGACCTCACCAGTCATTGCTGGCTTTGAAGATGAAAAAGAACCACTAGCCAAGGAATGCCGGCAGTTTCAAGAACTTGGAAAAGACAAGGCACTGTATCTCCTCTAGAGCCTCCAGAAGGAATGAGCTTGCTAAAACCTTCATTTTAGCCATGTGGACGTTGATTAACCCTGCATCAGACGTCAACCTGCCGAACCGTAGTGTAATAAATTTGTGCCATTTTAATCCACTGAATTTGTGGTGATTTTTTACAGCAGCAAGAGTAAACTAGTACTGTATATTTATTTCTGTAGTATTTAAATATACGGACCACTGAGATCTTCAGGACATTAAAAATCAATTTTAGGGGCCTTCCCAGTGGCACAGCGGTTGAGCACTGCACTGTGGAGCTGTCGGCAGCAGCGACGCGGGTTCGACGCCCGGCCGGGGAGAATCCCACATGGTGCGGCAGACCTCTCCTGCCTTGCCCGCTGCTCCCTCAGCAGTGTATTTCTGATCTGCCTGTTCTGCTACCCGCTCCGTCTCTGGTGAACCCTCTCGCTGCCCCACACCTCTGGTCTGTACCCCAGCTTGTATGTATAGATAAAAAATAAATCTTTAAAAAAAAATTCCTTTAAAAAATAAATAAATAAAATCAATTTTAATGACAAGCAGGAAAAAGAAACCTAAGATGCAGATTCTACAGACACTTAATGATGTTGTACCACTTTTCCTCAAATCAATTGAATATTGGAAGTCCTCCTGATTATCAAACCAAATGGTTAACTTCAAGAAGATCCCAAAATGGGTCTTGCTTCAAATGGAAGTGAAATAACCTATCTAGAAGAAAAACAACTTGGGTGTGTCATGTAGATGCTTCTGTAGGATTTAGATCTCTTTTAGATAGTAAGAGTGCAAGTTACCTAGACTCTTACCCATCCCACCTGACACATATCTAGGAGGTTTTTTTTTTTTTCACTTGAATATTTGAGATACAATTATGTTTCATTGTGGATGAAGCAGAGCAGAGGTCAGGGAACTCATGAATAATACAAGCTTCTTCCATATGACTCAGTAAAATTTTTTTCCAAGAAAGAATTGATCAACAATTAATCATATCAACTGTATTAATCATTTCAGGAAAAGAGTACACTTTTAAGAATGGCTGAGAATACAATTATTAAATACAACTAATATATCTCTATTTTCATAACTATGTGATAGTGACTGTGCCACACCAAATAGAGAACATAGACTTTAACTAATATTGCTCAAATTTAAAGAAATATGAGCAAGAACCCTGTCTGCAGCATCAATGGTTTGTTCTCATACTCTCAAATGGTCAGACTTCTGAAAGGATGGCGTAGACAACTAGCCTGTCTTGAATCAGATGTTTGGAGGGAAATGGATAATAAAACTTGCACTTTTTTTATTGCTTAGTGGGTCATCCGACTTTTGAAAATAAATCTGTCATGCTTGTTTTTTTAAACAGCTACAACCAGAGTTAGCAGAGAATGTATACCAGAAGTTATTCCTTATAGCTACTCTGTTTTCGCTAGTCTATTTTTTCACTCATTCCTTCCACAAGAGATTGTCCTTTATTAGCAACTGTGAAGCTGAACCACAGTGTGTTAATTTTATAAATGAGATGTTGGCGTCACTATCACAAAAGGTCCAGAAGAAAGCTGAAGAGTGTGGCATCACCATGGTGACCTGCTATGATGGTAAGCACCCCAGGGGCAATGGACCACAGAAAAACCATTAGAACACTCTCCTCTAGAGACATGTTGTTTTTCTACTCAACCACTTAAGGAATGATCAGGGCCACAAAGTCAAGGAAGCAATCACTCTTCTCTGACTAATACAAAGAATGAAATGGAGTCTCTGAGCTCCTTTCTAGTCATTTGTACAGACATAACCTAGAGAAAGGCTTCCTCATTTCTGACTGGGAAATTACATTAGCAAGAGAGAAAAGGGTTTACAAATGCCAGGGGGTACAGTAGCTTATTATTAGCTTGCTCTCTTTTAAAGTTCCTTTAACTTTGTGTTTCATCAGTTTGGATGGAGATGGTGGTGTGAACTGGGGATCTGGAAAAGAGTAACTCAAGGGGTGAAAATGGGAATACAGGGAGACAGACAGCTTCACAGAGAAGAAATTTACAGCAAGGATAGATTTTCTTACAAAGACTTGTCACTCTTTGAACTTACCATTCAAAACAGTGAAAATGCATGGTTAAGGAGGCTAACTGCCCCCCTAAATTGGAAACTATCTATTAGAAGTCACATTAAAACTAATTTTTTAAATATAATAAAACTGCGAGACAAGGCTTTTCCATCAATTCTTGGAATTTGCTTTGCTGTTACTGTTTCTGTGCTTTTAAACGTTTGGATTTAGTTTTATGAGTAGGTTTCTACTTCTTTCATATATATGTAGATATAGATAAATATACAATATATACACATACACAGATAAGTATTATAACACACACACACACACACGCACATATTGTATTTGATGGTTAGCATTTAGAAATGAGTATGGTTGAAAGTAGCCAACTTCCCAGTATTAATACACTATAAAGGAAAACCAATTTGTTCAGACTATTAGCAAAGTAAAGTCAATATTTTAAATGAGCTGTCTCAGAATGATTTCTCAAGGACATGTTAAGCATTAGCCAATTAAAATTGCTGATGTCAACAGTAACCCTGGTTTAGATTTATGCTATCATATACATACATAAATAGGGGAAATTGGTATTGAGTCATTATCAAAGGTTAATTCCAGTAAGAACTGGTTATATTTGATTTATTGCATGACTAGTGAATGTACTATTAATCTTAGCCAGAAATTTTCTAAATTTATGTCACTGGTCAAAAGAGATTTAAAATTAAAGGGCCTAAATTGAAAATACTATTATACAAGTATAAAGCTCATAAATCAGGTGTGAACTAAATCAATTGGTTAGATACACATATACATATACAAACATATTTGGTGGTATAAATTTTCTTTAAAAATTAAGTTATGGTGAAAAAGTTTTAGAAAATATAAATATTTTATACATAAGTATAAAAATAAAATATTTCGTGAATTTGTATTTTTTCATTAAAGGTCCTTTCAAACATAAAGTCACTTTTTAATTTTGTTTCAGAATAGGAAAATATACTGTGTTCAATTTGGTTTGTCTTTAAAATCATTATTTTTTCTTGTTTTTGAAATATAAATGTCTGGAAATGGAAAAACACATGGGAAACTTTTACAATTTTGGAGAGTTGAAGGAGAAACAAAACATCTGGAAAATTATCCTATTTTTACTGAGCTAATGAAATCTCACAACCGTCTTACATACATGTACTTATTTCTAAATGGGAAAGTTTTCAAAAGTGTCACCTTTCCTTGAATTGAGTATATTTATCCATGTGCATCTAAACACACACACCCATTTATCTTAGGATTCTTATTTGTAATTAAATTATAAAGGGGTGTAAACATTTCAAACCTAGAGCAGCCTGTTCTCATTTATTATTGAAAGAACATGGTGATCTCCAAATACATACATACATACAGAGAGACAAGCTCAGACTCAGAACCAGGAAGATGTTGCAAGCATTTGTTCAGTTACTATGAGCAAGCAAAGGGACAGTAACCCACTCACAGACAAAAAACATCATTATCCACATAATAAATTACAGCATGGCTGGCCAAGTAGTAGGGATTGCAGGAAGCCCAACATTAGGCAGACTCTCCTCTCTGCAGTGGGTCTTACCAGCCTCAAATCCCCTTACTCTGAATGGGAAAAAGCAGCAGTACGAAAGAAAGGTGATAAAGAGGGTTGGCTTCCATAATATCCCTGCCCAACTGGAAACCAGATATGGACTAGAAATCTAATTTGGGGAATCACCATACACTCTACAGAAGTGGAGAACAGAGCAACCAAACAACCCTGTCCTTTCTATACTAGGATGTGTTTAAATGTATGGTTCCTGGGCCAAGGATAAGCTCAAAAATGGGTGTGATAATTTTCCTTGTAGAGTTTTATAGTCTTAAAAATCAGTATGAGACAAAATCTGAATATACAAAGATTAAAGCAATTATTATCTATTATGGAATCATGGCACAACTCACTATATACTCCAAAATTCTAATCAATGAAACAGAACAATCATTTACTATTAACTATTCTTCCTTGGCTATAAGGAGTAGTAAGAAATAAAGTCAACTTAGTACATAATTGCTTTCCCAAAATATGTGGTCCCAAACAAACTGCTGTAGACTAGAAACCATAGGAAATTCATAGCCTACCCTCGGGAGAAACCAGTTTCTCATTCATCCAGGTAGCCATTTGTTCTCAAACTCCTGAGAGTCACCCAACAAACTAGGTAAGATTTTCATGCTAGCTAGAAAAAAGCAATTTAAATTTGCATAACAAAATGTTCAAGGAAAAAAAAAACAGTGAATGAAAAGGGGAAAGAAAGGAAGCAGAGAAGGCTGGAAGGAAACACAGAAGGGAAGGAGTGAGGGCAAAAAGAGCAAGGAAAAAAAGTAGACTGGATTTAAAAACCAAAATGCTTAAAGGACACCCTTAGGGATGACTGGTAGCAGGAACTTCAAAGACACTACCTGGTCTCTGTGTGATGGCTTCTTAATGTCAGCATTTCCAAAAGGCAGGGATGTTGGCAACCTGAAGCTTCAACTTGAGATCCTTACAAGGTCAGAAACCAAAGTTTCAAACTCTGGTTAAAAAAAAAAAAATCCTAGGAAAAATCTCTTGTCATCTTGGTTTGTGACCAAGAAATCCACCACCCTGGGATGAATTTCTGTGATCAAGGAGAGAAGATCTCATAAGCAATTAACAACTCCCAGAATAGCACGTAGGAGAAGCAGGTCCCAGAAAGGAGGGGAATGTTATGCCCAAAAGAAAAGAAAACAGAAAGCTACCCTACCCATTCAACCTATAATGTTTTCAGATTCTAAAGACACCTATAACTTAAGAATTGGAAAGGATGACAGAAGTTCATGGTTCCAGCTTTCCACCAGGGTTCCATTCTGGGTACTGTGCTTTAAAAGGAGAGTCCAGATGAGTGATGACATTCATAACAAGGTATGGGGTATGGTTAAAACTTATTACCTGACAAAAAGGAATAAAGAAAGAATGAACTTCAAATATTTGAAAAGTCTTTCATATAGAGGAGGAGCATATTTACTCTGTGCTGCCTAGTTCTGGGGCTCACAAACATGCCTATGGGATTCAGAATCATAATGTCAGGAAACGAAGCTGGCCAAAAGTTAGAATAGCAACAGTGCTGCATGATAATTAATGGCAAGTGACACTCAGCTACAGGATGTGGAAATCCACAGAAAGTGGAGGACTCTGGAAAATGTAAACCCTATATAAAGAAGCAGTCCCCCAACTCAGGTCCACTATTATCCTTTGGCAATGTGGGTGTAATATTACAAGATCTTTCTATTTTTAAGAACCAGAAAACTTTATTTTTAAAGTCTTTCATTTCATTTAATTTCCCCCAACATCATCTTACATGTTCTTGTTCTTTACTCCCACCCCTACTTTCTCTTAACCTCAAGCCCTGACTACATTAATTCATATACACTAGTTTTTATAAGTATTTTACTTTGTGAAATCATTCTTTGTATAAGTGTCCAGTATTTGTTTTTGTCATTCTGACTTAATTTACTACACATAATACCCTCAAATTCCCTCCATTTTCCTATAAATGGCAGCATTTCATATTTCTTTGTGACTGACTAGTATTCCAGAATGTGGATATACCAGATCTTCTTAATCCAACTATTTATTGATGGGAATTTAGATTTCTTCCATGTCCTAGCTACTGCAAATAGCGCTGCAATAAACACTGAAAACATGTGGCTTTTTACATAGATGTTTCATGTTCTTTAGATAAATGCCCAAGACTGGGATTGTTGAGTGTAATATTTAGTTTGTTTTTTTAAAGGATTTATTTATGTATGTATACAAGAGTTGGGGTGTAGGCCAGAGATGTGGGGTTGGGGGGGCGGGTGAGAGGATTCACCAAAGACAGAGTGAGGAACAGAACAGGCGGACTGGCTGAAATACACTGCTGAGGGGAGCAGCAGGTGAGACGGGAGAGGTATGCTGTGCCATGTGGGTTAGCAACCTGGCCAGGGATTGAACTCGTGCTGCGGGGGGTTGCTGCTGATAGTTTCAGAGTGCTGAGACACCAGAGTGGCCTTAAATCTTTAGGTTATTTTTTTCTTTCTTTTTTTTTCATTATTCATATCTTTTACATTATTGTATATTCCCTGTAAGTTTCATTATTCATGTATTTTACATTATTGTGTATTCCCTGTAGGTTACCCACCACTGATTCACCTGAGAACCATCACCATAGTCCCTTGTGCTCTTTCTTCCCCTCCCTTGCTGAATGTCTCTTTCTTATTTCGTTCCCCTATATTCCTGTTATAAGTGAAACCATTCACTATTTTTCTCTTTCTTTCTGGCTTATTTCGCTGAGCATGATCCCTTCTAGCCCCATTCATGTTGCTAAGAATTGCATGTGTTTATCTTTTTTGAATGCTGAATAGTATTCCATTGTGCATATGTACCACATCTTCTTGATCCAGTCATCTATTTTTGGGCATCTGGGTTGTTTCCATATTTTAGCTATTGTTAACAGTGCTGCAATAAACATACAAGCGCATGCATCTTTTTGGATTAATGTTTTTGTGTTCTTTGGGTAGATTCCCAGAAGTGGTATTACTGGGTCGTATATGGATCCTAGTCCTTTTCCATAATGACTACACTAGTTTACATTGCCATCAACAGTGTATTAAGGTTCCTCTTTCTTCGAATACCCTCTAGCACTTGTTGTCTTTAATATGTACTGTTCTCTTTTTAATATGTGCCATTCTCATAGGTGTGAGGTGGTGATTCATTGTGGTTTTAACCTGCACTTATTAATGAAAGCATTGATGTTTCTTTTTCACATATCGATAGGTGTTTTTAATATCCTCTTTGGTGTATTGTCTGTTCACATCTCTTGCCCATTTATTAATTGAGTTTTTTTATTGCTGAATTGTGTAAGTTTTTTATGTATCTTGGACATTACACCCTTGCAGTTATATATTATGTGAATATTTTCTCCCAATTGGTAGGATGTCCTTTTAATCTTCTCATATTTTTCTTTCACTATGTAAAAAGCTTTTTAACTTGAGTTAAATTGCTTTATTTTTGTTTTTATTTCCTTTGCCATAGAAGTCAAATCTCCAAAAACATCTTTATCAGTGATGTCAGGGAACATATAAACAATGTTTCCCTGTATATATTTTATTGTTACAGGTCTTATATCTAATCCATTTGGAATTTATTTTTCTTAATGAGTTAGAGAGTTTAAAAAAAATTTAGATGGCCGTCAGCTTTTCTTGGAAAGTTTGACAAAATTCACTTGTAAAGCCATCTGATCTTGGGCTTTTGTTTGAGGAAGATTTTTATTGTTCCAATTTCCATGTTGTGATCATTTTATTTAACTTTTTTGTTTCTCCCTGGTTTAATCTTGGTAACCTAGATTGACCTAGAAATTTGTCCATTTCTTCAAGGTCATCAAATTTATTGGCTTATTAAGTTTCATAGTAATCTCATGGTTCTTTGTATCTCTGTGCTAACTGGTAATTCTCATTTGTGTTTCTGTTTATTAATGTTTTCTCTATTCCTTGTAGAGTATGGTCTAGTTTGTTTATCTTCTTGAAAAAACAACTCTTAATATCACTGCTGTATTGTATAGTCTTTTTTTCTATTTTGTTTACTTCTGTTCTCATTTTTATTGTTTTCTTTCTTCCTTTTACTAATATTGGGTCATGTTGCTCTTTATAAAGATGCTTTAGGTGTATTATTAGGTTGTTTGTTTGTTTGTTTTTTGCTTCTTCATATGGGTCTGTATTGCAAGTATTCTCCCTCTTAAAGCCACTTTTGCTACATCCCATAGATTCTGATAAATTGTGCCCCCATTTTCATTTTTTGAGGTACTTTTGATTTCTGTTTTATTTTCCTCTTTTGTCCAATAGTTATTAAAGTGTGGTTTAATATGTGGCATGTGGTTTAATATCCATGTATTTATCTTTTTTCCTGTTTTTTTTTCATAGTTAATTTCTAGTCCTATGTCATTATGATCAGACAGAGTATTTAATATAATTTCATTTTTTATAGTTTTATTGACAGTTGTGTCCCAACATATGGTTTATTCTTGAAAACCTTCAATGTGGACTTGAGAATAACATATGCTTTCATGTGAGATGATCTGTAGATATCTGTTAAACCTCTTTGGCCTGGCTCCCCATTTAAGATTTATTTTTATTTATTTAGGCATACAAGAACTGGGGTATAGGCCAGAGATGCAGGGGATGAGAGGACTCACCAGAGACAGAGTGGGGAGCAGAACAGGCAGAGTGACTGAAATACACTGCTGAGGGGAGCAGTGAGTGAGACAGGAGAGGTCTGCTGCACCATGTGGGTCATGGTGGATTCAAGCAGGGAGTGAATTCATAGAGGTAACTGTGCTGAGACTTAAACACTGAGTCGCCAGGGAGGTCCTTGGCTCCTCATTTAAAACTATTGCTTCTATATTTATTCTCTGACTTGTTGATGTGTTCATAGTTGTAAGTAAAATATTAAATTCTCCTAGTATCCTTTTGTTGATATCAATATTTCTTCTTAGCTTTGTTACTGTTGTGTGTGTATTGGTGCTCCATCACCATTCAGTTATTTCTTCTTGTTCTTTTAGGCCCTTAATCTTATGTTATGTCCATCTCTATCCCTTATTAGCTTTTCTAATTGAAGGTCTATTTTATCTGATATAAGTATGTTGTTCCTAATTTTTTTAAATTACCATTTGCTTGCAGGATTATCTTTCAGCCTTTAACTCTTAAGTCAACAAAATTCATCTTTGTAAGATGGATTTCTTATAAACATCAAGTTTTTAAGAAACACTGTACACCTTTTAACTAGTAAATTCAAGTCACTGATTTTTTTTTTTTTTTTTGAAATATAAGGCTCATTGCCATTTCGGTCTTTGTTTGTTTTAGTTTGTGCTCTCTTTTTATTTTATTTTATTTATTTTATTGACTTTTTTCCTTTTCTGCTTTCTTTAGTTTCCATTCCATTGTCTCTTGTTGAGGTTTCATTCTCTTTATCTCATATGTTACTTCCACTGATTTCTGTTTGAAGATTCTGCTCAGGTTAGTATATTTTAGACTAACTGTGTGATCTGTTGCATGGTCTGCTCTTAAACTCATTCTGTGAGTTACTCTCTTCCTCCTCTGTGTTATATAATTAGCATCTACTACCACTATATTTTTTATTTGTTGTTCTCTTGCTTTATAATCATCCCTTTAACACTTCTTTCATGCGTGGCTTGGCACTGGTATATTCTTTTAGTTTTTGCTTCTTAATAAAGTTCCTTATTCTTCCTTATGTCTTTAGGTTAATCTTGCAGGGTAAAGGAATCTAGGCTATAAATCTTGTGTTTGTGTGTGTGTGTATGTGTGTGTGTGTGTGTGTGTGTGTGTCTGTGTGTACATATATATATATCTCACATGGGGTAAAGGTATTAATTTACAAATCTTTCTCCCTAGTTACCCAAAGAAAGCTTCCTGACACTGACATGTTCTAGGGTGTTTGGAGTTAGGAGAGTATAATTTGGGTAGTGTGAAGTATTCTGGATTCTTGTCCTTGGCTCAGTGCTCATGATTGTGAAAATGACAAGCTGAATAACTTAATATCGTTTCAAATTCAGCATCACTAAAATAGTATCCTCCACTTTCCTTTCATCTCATCATCTCTTGATATTCTCATGCCAAGGGAAGCAGCAAGATTTGACCTCATCCTAAGTTCCAATGACCCATTATCTGCCCACTGTCACCAAAGATCTCTGGATGATAAGAGCAATAAGCTAAAAAGGAAACTTGGGTTCATGGTGTAGGAGGACAAAGTAAATAATTTCCAGTTAAAATGGAAGACAATGATATGCCCAGAATAAGAAAGCAGGTCTTTTGCTGAGCCACAAGCCTTTTAAAGTTCCACCCTAAGCAATGCCAAAGCCAAACCAAAGCTTAAAATTTACCTCTACAGAGGACTGGCAAGTTCTTAGACAGGGCTATCTCTCCTCATTTTTGTCTGTAGGATTTTGGACCAAAAAAAAGGGTTCAATTGTCTGATTATAGCTATTTCCCTCAAATGTTATGTAAAATGAATATATGTATCAAATTGTATGTATCTATCAAACTCAATTATAGCTTCAGATATGCCCTCATAGAGGAAAAGATAACCTGGAATAAAAAGCAAAATGTTAACACTGGCAATGCCTAACCCAAATATTTTAATTTTTAAGTGACTACGGAGAAATGAGTTGAAGGGGATAAAGGTAAGTGCAACTTCAGAATTAGTGTAAATGTGGTATACATAAAATTCATCTGCAAAATTCATTTCCCTTTCTGCTGAAAAATATTCACAAAGTTATAAGACTAAAATGCATAGTTAGTCTGGAAGGTTCCATTATTATTCCCAGTGCTTATAAAAGTGGTTGGAAAAAAACTTTTTTTAAATAATTAAGATCACACAAATATTTCCTAAGAAGCTCCTTCTAGTAAGATATTTCTTTCTTGGTATGATTTCTCAGCTTTCAATAAGCATTATTTTATGAATAACAAATTAATAATAAACAATTCCTGCATTTTATTTATTATTTTTTTTAATATATATTTTTATTGTTATTTATGTCTTTTACATTTTGCATTCCC
>PVIJ01013314.1:0-45652 GCA_004024925.1 Scalopus aquaticus | reverse complement strand
TCTTCAGGATGGTCCAGGAGATGGGTGAGGCTGGTATCTGCCCTCCCTGAAATGTCAGAACAATCCAGACAAAAGCCAAGGGAGTGAAAATAATAAGATTCAGACTCCCTGAAGTCAGCCTCTTCTTTCACAGATGTGAAAACTGAGGCATGGAAAGGGGAGTGATTGGGCCAAGACCACACCAGGCTCAAAGGGAGCATCTCTGGGACTTATCTACCCACCAGAGGGCGGCAGCAACTCTCATGCTTACCTGCCAGGAGGGGTCGCTATCTTTCACCTTAACATCCAAGAAAATCTCATTTCCCCCATCTTAAAACAGCATAAAGTACTGGCGGGGCTGGGGGGGTCGGGGTAAGCCATGTTAAGGGGGTCTGCTGCATGGTGGAGGATCATAATGCCGCACATACAGATGTTGAAACACAAAGCAGTATGCCTAAAACTTATACAATGTTATAAACCAATATTCATTCAATAAAAATTTAAAAAAGAAAAGAGGCAAAATGGTCAAGTATATACATCATCAAGTGGAATTGCCTGAATTTAATTCCCAGATCTGCCTCTATAAAATAAAAACAAGCATGCACACACACACACACACACACACACACACACACAATCTTTAAAAATAATAGCTCCCTTCTCAGTTGGTGGGGGAAGTAAAAGACTTAGTACAAGTAAAGAATTTTAAACAGTGCCAGATACATAAAAGTACCCAATAGCTGCTAGGAAACAATAACAATACTATGGCTACCACTAAAAGACACCCCTGTTTTAAAGGGGACCACCACGTGATGCTGAGTCTGATCTTGCCCCAGCTACACTGAAGCTGCAAAGCTGGGGAGCCATCCCAGAAGGAAGCCAAAGGCAGCATCTGGGGGGGAGGGGTCTGCCTGCCCCTGGGCACTGTGGGAGCAGTGTGGCTGGTTCTCTGAGTTTGCACAGCAAATCTTGCATGCCCTTCCTGGTCTCCGCCTGGAGGTTCCCTGTGACTCACGTGGGCCCAGACCCTGCATCCCAGCCAGAAGGTTGATGGTATCTGCTCAGGAGCCCCCAGGGGCAGGACTCAGTGCTGCGTCACTTCACCGCTTACTCAGCCTGGCTGGCCCAGCCCCAAGAGGCGTCAGCAGAGGCCCTTGGCTGCACAGGTCGGCCTACAGCTCTATCTACCAGCCTGGCTGGGGGATCCAGCAGTGAGAGGCACTTGCCACTTCCTCTGCCCTGAGCACACTCTCTGGTACTTTATTATTTTTTTTTTTATTTATACATACAAGCTGGGGTACAGGCCAGAGGTGTGGGGTGGCGAGAGGGTTCACCAGAGACAGAGCGAGGAGCAGAACAGGCAGATCAGAAATACACTGCTGAGGGGAGCAGCGGGCAAGGCAGGAGAGGTCTGCTGCGCCATGTGGGATTCTCCCCGGCCGGGCATCGAACTTGCGTTGCGCTGCCGACAGCTCCACAGCACGCTTAACCGCTGCACCACTGGGGAGGCCCCATTCTCTGGTACTTTAATCCTGGGAGACCAGGCCCATTCTTGGCTCCATTTCACAGAGAAGAAACCCATGCAGAGAACTCTCAGGTGATGCGCCTGGGGTCAAGGCTACAGCAGCTACAGGTGGGCTGGCTCCATAGAACATGGCACCTGAGCAGCCATGTTATATGGCTCCTAGGGGCCCCTCTCCCTCCTCAAGGCCTTAGTGATATGGTCAAGGTTGTAGAGTGAACGAATGGCTGGTTTCTTGTCCATGTGCCACAGGACAGCTTTCTCAGGCCGCCCCTAGCACTGCATCATTCCCACTTCCACTCCCTCTTGTCTGAGGGAAAGATCTGCTGTCCATTGTACTTTGTTTTCCATCTTGTCATCTGATTTTCTGTTCTTGAGATATTCCCAGATCCATTGTTTTCAGGTGGTTCCCAACATGGCTTCTTAACCATTCCTCACTCACCTCCATTACTCACCTATGTTCCCCCTCCAGCACCCAACTCCATTTCTGGATTTGGACTTCAGAGCTCAAGCGGATGTTCTCATTTTCTGTGGAGCAGACATATGGAAAGAACTGGCCAATCAAAAACCTTTCACTGAGCCATCCAAGGGTGGTTCCCTCTGGGGCAAGCATTTCTGGGCATGATTTGGGGTGTACCTGGGGTGAAGGCTGGAGAGGGAATCTATCCAGAGAGGCCAAGTATAAGGTGGAAGGGGTCCAAGGTGAGAATGGATGAGGGGACATTGGGGCCTCTTCTTTTTCCTTAACTTTGAAATGTTGGATTCCCTTTCTGGAGTGTTCAGTGCAAAGGAGGCCACTTCCAGATCTCCAGTGATCTCTTCCTCACCTCCGTTTACCTCTGCCCAACCTGTGGTACTTAAGAAGTGGGCACGGGCCCTGTTTGCTTGAGGGCGTTTGTTCCTCAGTCTGGCCTTCCTCGGTTTAGTGCCAGGTCCGATGGCGCAAATGGGATGATGTAACAGCCCTTCCTCCTTTTTGGCCAAAAGATTGTCCCTGACCCAGTTCTAGGACAGCCCCAAGGCTGAGGGGTTTGTCCACAGTAGGGCCAACACAGTTTCCTGGGTCCCACAGGGGGGAACAGTCAAGGTGCTCACTCAAGTCAAGAACCCGCTGCTCCTGGTGACCCCCAGTTCCTGGCTGGTACTGACAGGGGCTCCCGGCTGGGCTAGGGGACCTGGGTATGTGTATGTATGTGGTGGGGATCACAGGATTATAGGCTGCCTTAGTAGCAACCTGAGTGAGAAACAGAAAGAAACGCTCAGGGTGAGATGCTTTACAAAGAGTAGTGATCTCTGCCAAGCCTTGCAAACCAAGAATGCAGCCTTCAAGCGCAGTGGGCAGGATGACAGCGGAGAAGCCTATGGCCTACTGGCATTTCTGAGGTGTGGGTGAGTGACAGCAAAGATTCAGCAGCCAACCTGACACTGGCCACATGCTGGCCACATCAGCCTGAGAGTTATCAGCAGATCTTGATCTTGGAGGATTTTAGGAACATAAGGGTCTTCAGTCCACTCCCTCTACTAATCCTGGACAAACACCTAGGGAGGGGCTGGTTTCTGTCTGTGTATGCGCCTATCTGAGATGCTCCTTGTATCTGTGTGTGTGTGTGTCAATCAGAATTTGGTGGTGAGTGATAAAAAACCCAGACAATAGTGTTTTAAATAAGATTGATGTTTATTTCTCTCACACATTAATGATGTCTGGTGTTATTTAGCCCACTTTGTTATGGTGGCTCTGTAAATATCAGGTATCAGGTATCCAGGCTCTATGTTATTATATCACCAAATTCAAACCAAATTAAAATTCATGGCTTGTACCTCATGGCACAACATGGCTGCCAGAGCTCCAGCCACCATATCAGCATTGCAGCCAGATATGAAAGTCACATCCATAAACAACATAGGATACTCTGTGCATCCTTCTGGGCAGCATCTAATTATCTAGCTGCACCTAGCCTCCAGGGAAGACAAAAAATGTAGTCTTTACTGTGGGTGCTCATGTGCCAAACTTAAAATCAGGTATCAAGTTATTGAGGAAGAAGATGGAACAAATACTGGGGTATAATAACTAGCCATCCTTTCCACAGCATTCGACTTGAGTAGAGGCTTCTGGATGCTGTGGAATTCTAATGGGCCCCTCTGGATAGCTGCCTGTTTGTGGGGAGTGGGGTTCTGTCTCCCCATCTGCCTCCCCATTTGGGCACTGTCTCCAGCTTTTGGACTTGAAGTCCCCCGTGGAGCGGCGGCGGTAGCAGGAACATGGTTTCCTGGGGGTCTCCAGCAGGGACAGGATCGGCTTGATGATCGAGGCCAGCCACGCCATCCCAAAGAGGATCCACAGCGACACCGTGTACTTGTACAACACTGGGTAGCTCCGGGAGGGGTTCATCCCTGGAGGGGAGGCGAGGTCAGAGGATGGAGGCCTGGCAAAGTGAGGGCCACATTCCCCAAATAAATGAGCACCTAGAACTTGATGTGGGTGGTGCATACTGCCCAGGGTGTGCTGGCCTGTGGTCACCTCCTGCAGATCCCAAGAAGCCTCCCTGAATTTGACCCTGGGTTTGGAAGCTCGATTTCATTTTTGTCTTTCCAAGGCACTTTGCTCTATCCCAGTTCTCAAAGCGTGGCCCCGGACCAGCACCACCTGAGAGTTTGTTGGAAGTGCAAACAATCAGGGTCCACGCCAAACCTACTCTGTCAGAAACTTAGGGTGCTGTGTTAAAACACAGCAGTCTGTTTTAACAAACTGCAAGATGCAAACCCTGCTCTCCCGCGTGCCTGTCTGTGTTTGGTTCTCTCATATCCGAAGGGAGGCAGCTTGCAGGGGCTTTGCTAGAATTTCTATCCTGCCTCAGCGCTAGCTGTGCCACCTCCACCTGTCTGAATAACTCTGGCGGATGAAATGGGGAATATAATCCTTCCCCCTTGGCTTTTAGGGGCAAGCCCCGATTTCTCAGCCGTGTCCCCTTTCCACTTCTCCAGCCTGGATTTGCAGCCTCTCCCCTTCGAGTGTGTACTCAGTCCTGCTCCTCTTCCCCATTTCTCCATCTCTTCTCCCTGCTGCCCCAGGGCCACAGTCCTTGCTGTCCTCTCAGCTCAGAACACGCTTCGTTTCCAGTTCACCTTCGGACTTCAGTTCTAGCCCAGACTTTACTCCTCAGAGATGGGGCTGGGCCCTCCGGACACTCATAGCCTGTGCGTTCCTGCCAGGTGAGTTATTTTTTCTCTCTAGTCATCAGCTTTCTTGTCTACAAAATGGAAGCATGAAGATTATCTGCCGCCTGGTGACCAGCACATGGGTTATTGTATTCAAAGTGCCCGCCGCAGCACCTGGCATGTGCCGACGCCGGAGCCTATAGCTGGGTGATGGTTTTACTTGCTGCTGGATCCCCAACAGTCAGGGCAGGGATGTAGTGACTGAGGGGTGGGAGGGTGAGGGCGGCAGTGAGACTTAGCTAAGTCGTGTCAAGGCGTTATTTAGTTCTTTCCTTTGTCCATTATTGGGGGAGGGGTCTGTCTTGCCTTCCTCAGACTGGGAGGGTTCAAAGGGTAGACTGTGCCT
This sequence comes from Scalopus aquaticus, assembly GCA_004024925.1. Lineage (NCBI taxonomy): Eukaryota > Metazoa > Chordata > Mammalia > Eulipotyphla > Talpidae > Scalopus > Scalopus aquaticus. The sequence continues at coordinate 40,589 of PVIJ01013314.1, read as the reverse complement.
TCTGATTTCCTCATATAAAAATGCAATAAAAGGGATGAAGGACACTTCCCTCCTCCTCCTCCCCTACCTGTCTGTGACCTGAATCAACTTCCTTCTCCTTGATGGGCTTTAGTTTCTTTTTCCTCAGTAATCTTTTCTGCCTTTGCTCCCTGTCCAGCCCTCCATCTCCCCCACCATCCCGTCCCACTGGTCCCAAGACAACCTCTCTGCCCTGTCTACCCCTCTCCTGGGTCCCAGCTCGGGCATGAGCCTGCAGCCCAGGCCCCCAGCCCGCTGCCTGGCAGGAGTGGGAATTGGATTAAGTTGATTGGGTTATGGGGCCATGGTTCCGCTGGCGGGTCCCAAATGAGATCAGTGGTGAGCCAGCTTTCTGCTCCTGCCACCCCCAGTTCAGTCTGCTCCTGGCAACTGCGGGGAGGGGGTGTTCTTCTCCCCCTTGATTTCATTTTTGTAGCCGAAATCGTAAGTGGCAGGAGACCTGGCAGCTGGCAGGGCGCTTCACTGAGTCACAAATGCAATTGGGGGGGAACAGGGACTGTGAGATCAGGGAGGGGAGGCAGCTGGGGCCTGGGGTGGCTCTACCAGGGGCTCTGGGCCAAGAGGAGCCCATGCCGTACACGACTCTGGCGGCGCTGACTCGGGCGGTGAGTGCCCGGTGCCCAGCTGGTGGGTCACTGCATCCCCACTCAAGAGGGGCCTCGCCCTGTCCCTGGAGGACAAGAAAGACTGAGACACGGGGAAGAGGTGAGGGTGGGGTTAGTTTCTTCTCAACTATGGAAGATTCAGGAGTCCTGGGCTCTCTCCTGGACCTGCCCTCGACTTGCCTGTTCCATGACCCAAACCGAAATTGGTTTCTCCTTGATGCGCCTCAGTTTCCTTTGCAGACTAGGTGGTTGAGGGCACCCATGTGGTCACTTGCCACCAGGCATGGACACAGCTGCAGGAGGGACCAGAGCAATAGCAGATCTCCTATGGTAGTAAAGGGGACAGCTTGGCCCGTGACCCGCCCCGGGCCCAGAGGGTCCTCATGGGTTTGGACTAGGCCTTCTTAGGGGTTTTGTTGGAAGGAGGCTCTAGGAGGCCTGCGCCCCACACACCAGGCTTCTGGGCCCTGCTGCTCTTGCAGGGCAGCTCACAGGGCAGCAGGGACCCTGATCAGCCCTCAGCTTCTGTTGAGTGGCTGTGTGATGTCACCGTTCCTCTAGTGGAGGACTTTCCTCCAGTTTTCAGGTTGCTTTTCTCTAGAAAGGGTGACTCTCTCCTTCCCTGTTGTGCCTCAGGGGACTCTGGAGTCTCAAAACATCTTATAGGGTCTCACATCAACCCCGCTCAGGCTGCTGGAGGCATGTTTTCTGGAGTCTGCTGTCAGCTATTCCCACCCAGTACCAAGGGCTACGAGCCTTGGGAAGCAGTGGGCACTGAGTTGGGGGGTTCCTGTTTCCATTTTTCCCCCATTCTCCTTGCATTGGACACCCTTGGAGAACCAGGTCTGCTGGGTTTAGAAGAATTCCGGGGGGGCAAATCATACTTTCATCCTCTGAGCCTGGTGTCAGAGAGACTGCTGCAGGACATGCTTGATCAAGCTGTGCTGGGTTGAGGCTGCCGTGGCTAGGCTGGGCAGAAGGGTATTTTGGGGAGGCTCGAGTGCAGTGTGGAAAGGAGAGAGCTTAGAGGGGAGAGGGAGGCAGGCCTAGTCACAAGAGGGGCTTCAAAGGCCTAGGGATGGCTATTGGATTCCATCCTGTCTATGGAGCCAGGTAGATGACATGAGAGCACTCGTCACTTTTAAAGGTGGGAAGAGCAAGGGGGGATGAGGTTGAGGCTGCACAAATCCATGGGTATTCCATGTGAATGGCATCCCCTTAGGGTTGTGCAGTGCTCAACTGGCCCAACAGGCCACAAGCAACAGCCCTGCCAACGGGGGAAGTGGCAGTTGAGGACAGAGAGGAAATGACAGGTACAAGAAGCACTCTCTGAATTACGAGAGGGACACGAGTGGCCCCTGGGCCATCTAGCTCAGCTTTCTGGGAGATATATCTCTGTGCTCTGAGGGGAGGCGTGGGAGAAGGACACAGTTGGCCGAAGTCCTCCCAAGGATCCTTTCCAGAGCAACAGCCTCCTCCTGGGACAGCAATGGCAGGAAGGGGCAGCACGACAGAGATGGCAGAAGGGTGACACCACACCTTTGTTCCCAGAGGGAGAGTCCAGGGAGGAGGACCCTTCACAGAGGCCAGAAGATGCTGAGGGGGTCCTAGCCATTAGGAAGTAGTCTGGGCCCCTCATTTTAGACTAGAACACTGAGGCCCTGGAAGGAGTACATGAGGGGCTCTGGAAAGAGCATGAATTTTGGAGTCAAGCAAAACAATTCATATCTCATTGGCTGTGCAATCAAAAGGCAAGAGGCTTGGCCTCTATGAGCTTCATGCTCCCCCCTCAGTGAAATGGGGTGATGCTCTAGGTTGTCCAATAAGTAAGCTGTTTGCCACTTTGGTAAACCTCGTTTCAATATTCCAGGCTGGGTTCTGTCTTTGAAGGAGTGAGAAAGGGCAGGCCCTTCAGGAGCAGCAGAGGGGGAGCTGATGAGGCTGACCAGAGGTGTGGGGGAGGGGGCAGCCAGGCCACCTCTGCCACCCAAAGAATATCCTCCACTGCCCCCTGCTGGACGGGCTCAGCTTTCTCATGCAAGACCAGCTTCATGGAGCACATGCCCCGCACGGGGGTCTCAGGAGGCTGGATGTTTCAGAGGCAGGGTGAAGTGGGGAGGAGAGACCCTGGGACATGGTGGGGGTTGGAGACTCCCTTTATCTGCTGACCTCTAAGAACAGTGGTTGACCTTGTGGACATCTGAAACGCTTTCACAGGAGCTGCGACTTACCTGTAGCGCTGGGTTCAGGTTCACTTGTGGCGTTTTAGCTGGGTGACCTTAGCCCTCTCACACGACATGGGCTGAGCCTGCCCAGGACAATGCCCTCTGCATTCTGGGCCTCCAGAACCCCTCAGGGTCTGGCACATAGGAGGTGCCTGGTGGCTGCTGGGTAGACATCAGGCAGTCAAGTCTCCTGGTCCCCTCCCACCCCGGCCAGCTATTGGGGCGCTCACCAATCACGTAGTCACCATAGCCCACGGTGCTGAGGGTAATGAAGGCGAAGTAGCAGCTCTCCATGTAGCTCCAGCCCTCCACGTGGGAGAAGAGCAGCGGGGGCAGCAGCAGGAAGAGCAGGAGGCCTGAGAGGAGGGCCCCCGCGCCTGCCTGCCACCGGGCCTTGGCTGGGTCCTGTGGGTGCACACAGCCCCAGCCCTGTGAGGCCTCTGCCCAGTACGTGGAGACTGGGGAGCAGGCAGCCCAGGGGACCAAACTGGAAGCAGTAAGAGGGGATGCCTTGAGCTCCCCCACCCAGTTTGTGTTCTCCAGGATCCTTTCCTGTCCCCCAGGTTCTGCTGCATCTCCCCCACTTTATTACCAAGACCCCACTTTTGGGTAGTGACCCCCATACTACTTGTCCTACAAGAGACTCTCACTCTGGGTACTGATGCCCCTTGTGGCCAGGAACCCAATTCCCATGATGCCCTTTACCCTAGAAAGGACCCATCCTCCCCACACCCACTCTGCAGCCCCCTTACCTGCCAGGTACCCCCCAGCCTGCGGGTGCAGTTATGCACCCCTTGCTGCATGAGATGCCCCAGTTGGTTGATCACCATGAGGTGGAGGGGGATCCCCACAAGAGCGAAGAAGATACAGAAGAGGCGGGCACCCATGGTGTGGAGGCTCAGGTTGCCATAGCCTGAGGGGAGAGGGCAGTATTCAGGGTACCCGTCATTCCCCAGGGGCCCTCATCCCGGAGTTTCTGACCCCAGGTGTGGCAGGGGTGTGTGTGGAGTCTGCTTTCCTGAGGCGCTGTGTGGGGGCCGGGGGCTGAACTTCCCTTTCCTCAGTCCAGTCTCACAACGACCCTTACAGTTTGCAGACTGGACAATGGAAGCTCTAGAAACTCAGAAGCACGTGGAAACTGGAACCCACGAAGTGGAGCGCCCGTCTTCCCTCTCCTTTCCTCCCTCTCTTGGTGGGCAGAGGGAGGGGAGAGGGGTACAGCAGGGGAGCCTGGGAGGGCGTAGAGCTTCTAGCAGCTGCACCTCCAGACCCACAGCTCTAGTCCAGCTGAGGCCACGCTCTCCGCCTGAGTCCAGCTGAGGCCACGTGTCTCTGGGAACGGCGGGGGCACCAGAGCTGGCCATGTGGTACCCCTCCACCAGGCAGTCCTGCTGGGGGTCCCACTGGGCGAGCCTCTTTCAAGGCTCTGTGGCTTGTTCTGTGGCTGGCCCCATGCAAGCCCCCTTCTTTCCCACTCTCCTTCCACAGGTACCAGACCTGCTTGTGGTCTGAGGCTTTACTGTTTGTCCTGCCCTTTCTCTTCTCCTTTAGCCCTTCTCCCCTCCCCAGTGAATCTCTTGCACATCTGATTCTGTCTTGAGATCTGATTTCCAGACGGTCCAAACTAACACACCTGGGATCCCTTCAAACTTCCCCCACCCCCAGGACTGAGTTGCTGATGATGGACCTCCAGGTGACCTGGGGGAAGTGTCCTCTGGCCAGGAGGACAAGGGAAGGGGCAGTCCAGGACTTTCTCTTCTCCTTCACTCTCTTCCACCTGTTTCCATCCTTCTTGGTCATCAGTGCCTTCTTGTCTTTCTAGAATGCAAACCTGATGATAGTGTCTCCAGATGTACCCTTCATTATGCCTCATGCCTGCTGGGGAAAGCCCAAACTTTCACCCAGCCCGTCTCCGAACCTCATCTGGTCCCTGCTTTCCCAGCTCCTGCCCTGCAGAACCCCCAGCCACTCACGTCTCTGTGCCTTTTAACATGACACTCTCTCTACCAAGGGGTTGCCTCCCGTCCTGCCCACCTACAAAGTCCTGACCCTTGATAGATGCTCACCAGGTGTGTGTTGAGTGAATCTAAGAGTGAATGAGTGGATGAAAGAGGGGCTACAGGAATGAGCGTAGCTAGCTGAAGGGCTGCCTCACCCCATTGTCTAACTTCCTCCCTGTGGGGCCAGGGCCCTCCCACACCCCTCACTCATCTCTGCTTTATTGAAACTGGGGCTTGACATGCACCCCTGCCTTGCTGACGGATCTCAGGGGGCTCCGCCTTCAGAAAGGTCACAGCACATACTAGTCCCCAGTGAGGGCTTCCAGGCAGAGGCACTTCCTGGGTTAGAATCCCGGCTCTGCCTCTTGTAGGCTGTGGGAATTCGGGCCAGTGGTTTGTCTTTTCTGGGGCTGTTTCCCTGTCTGTAAAATGGGGTTGTTGACATCAACATCCCAGTGTGGTGTGCAATGGGGGTGTGCTGGAGAAGGGAATGTGACCTCAAGTACCTACTATTCAAAAGATGCTACTTGACGTGTGTTGAAGGAATGAATGGATAAACGAGCCAGCTGCATGAACCAACTTCTGGCCTGAAGACATCGAAGTCCTCTCGATCCATGTACCTGCCCCTCATGGCCTTTACAGGCTCTCTCCACTAGAGGATGGAAATCTCCTTTCTGCTGCCATCCAGGGAGAGGTCACCCTCCTGGTTTCCCCCCTCCATGTACCTCCTCACCCTGCCCCCTCGCTAGGCGTGGCCCCTCGAACCCCCCATTCCTGGGGGTCTTTTCATTCCACTGTGACTAATGGGATCTCTGGTCTGGAAGGCCCCCCATGGAGGCCTCTGTTTTTCTAAGATTAACATTAAATTGGATTTTCCCCTTCCCCCACGGTCAGTCAGTCCTCAGGTCAGAATATCAGCGGATGGCAACAGGCTCTCACCTGCCTATTGAAGGCCCCATGTAAGCCCCGTCTCCCTTCAGCAGGTCTCCCCCCTGTCAACTCTCATCCACCAGTCCAGTCATAGGGTACCCGGCCGGTCCTACAGGGCCGTCTGTGGTTGGGATCCTCTGTATCTTTTCTGAACTCTGTCTTTGGTTCCAACCCTCTCCGTCCACCCGGACATCCTCACTGTTCCTCAATTATACTGGCCACATACTGCCTCAGGGTCTTTGCACTTGCCGGCAGGAGGTTCTTCCCCCAGGTGTCTACACAGCTTGTTCTCTTTTTCTGCTCAAGTCTCTGCTTCAGTGTTACTGTATCATTAGTGAGCGCTTTATCTACAGAGGGTCCCCTGGCCCCCCATCACTATCAGACCCCTTCCTTGGCTTTATTTTTCTCTAAGCATCTCAAACAATCTGAATGTTACCCAAGATCTGTTTACTTGCTATGTGCCCCCCCTCACTAGAATGTGGGCTCCCCATAGGCAGGGGCTTGCCAGCTTCACTTCCTGTTGTATCCTCAGCACCTCGAACTCACACTAGCCACTCTGCTTGTTGAATGAACGTATGGACAGGGAAGTGAACAAATGAACAAGCCGGGGTGGGGTTTATAGATGATGAATGATTTCTGGGTTCAGGCCTGTCCTGCTAATCCAGAAGGGCTTGTGTTCTAGCATTTCATTAGAAAGTGCAGCCCTTACAGGGTGCTAGCCCCTGGGAAAATGGGGTGGCAAGGAGCCGGCCCTCTGTTGCACCTCTCAGAATATCCCTTCTTCCCCTCGGGGGGTATCCCACGTTTACACACACACAAATCTTTACTCCCCTTCCTCCTCTCTACATCACCTCCCTATGTGTGTGAATATGTCTGTGCATGTAGGTGTATGTGTGTACATGTGCGTGAGTGTGAATATGTATATGTGAGATAGACAGGTCAGAGTCAAAATCACGAGTTTCCCTATTGTTCACCCTCAACTGACTATTTCTGCGGGCTGCTTAGACTCCCCCTGTATCTTATAAACCCTGCAAGGACAGACACTACTGGGAAAGAAAGCAGTGAAGTCCCTCAGTTTCCAGCTATGTGATCTTGGGGAAGTTTTTTTTTTTTTTTTTAAAGATTTATTTTTTTATTTATACATACAAGCTGGGGTACAGGACAGAGGCGTGGGGCGGCGAGGGGGTTCACCAGAGACAGAGTGAGTAGCAGAACAGGCAGATCAGAAATACACTGCTGAGGGGAGCAGCGGGCAAGGCAGGAGAGGTCTGCCATGCCATGTGGGATTCTTCCTGGCTGGGCGTCGAACTCGCGTCGCCGCTGCTGACAGCTCCACAGCGCAGCGCTTAACCGCTGCGCCACCAGGGAGGCCCCGATCTTGGGGAAGTTTTGTGACTTCCCTGTGCCTCAGTTTCCTCATCTATGATGTGAATATAATAAGACTTATCCTTGGAGGTTGGGCCAGATGGGCAAAATAAAAGGCAAAATTGCTCCTCTCAATGCATGCGGGGCGGTGTGGGGTCCCCTTCCACTTTCTTCTCTCCTCAGAGCTGACAACTCGAAGGTAGAACCCTGTGCAGGGGAAGGGCCAGGGCCTCAGCTGGCGATGAATGGGCTAAGAAAGGCAGGCTGGGAAATTCTAAATTTGGTGGGCCAAAGTCATGGGCCCAAGGCAGAGGGTGCAGTAGGTGTGGGGGTCAGAGCCTAAGGACCCCCATATGCCTGGGAGACCTGGTCTCTGATCTGTGCATCAGCCCCCACTGTCCTGGAACTCAGTACATGGCATTCATGGGCTCCGTTAACAACGTGGCGGCATTTGCAGAGCGCCCGGTCCATGCTGGATCTTGTACCAGTTTCTGGGGCTGGGAAGGTGAACAAAACCCTCCCGATTGGTATTTCTGGGCACAGGCTCTATGGAGTCTCCCAAGTCTGCCTGTCTCAAGGAGGAAGATGTCACCCTGAGACCTGCTTCTAAGAAGTATTGACTCACTAAAAACTAGATGGAGAGTCTCCTGGGTGACTCCACGCAGGGGCACAGAGGCTGTGACACTGCTTTCACTGAGAGCAAATCCTGGCTGGCCATGGCAGAAAGGCGGTTGCCCGAGCCACCGCGGTGTCAGCCTGCCACCAAGTGGTCATTCTTGTGTCATGCAGATACTGTGGGCTGGGAAGCACTATTTGGATTATTTCGGGGTTTGGGAACTGGAGGGATCTAAGCTGAGATTCTCCTTCTCCTCACAACAACTCACCTCAGACAAGTTTCTCCTCTGATCTCCTGAGGGCAGGGCTACAGAAACAAGAGGGGTATCTGGCCCCCATGTCCCAGTATGTGAGGGAAGAAAGTGACTCGAAGAGGATGGTAATAGGGTGAGGGGGTGCTTTAGTGAGCTGGGGAGAGGCCTTCAGGAATGGTCATCTCCCCTGGAGGCTGAGTACAGGAGTTGAAATACTCTTGGAGATTCTGCCTCTCCTTCCTTCCCAGCTTTCCCTCGGCCCCCCACCCCCATCCTCTCATCTTTGGGCTCAGTGTCAGATGAACTTGGCTGAGGAGACCAGCACACATGCAGAACCCAGAAGCTTCTTTACTGCTGTACTAGAGAGGCCTCTGCTTCCTGAAAGACTGTGAGACATGGGCCTCCCTGGTGGCGCAGCGGTTGAGCGCTGCGCTGTGGAGCTGTCGGCAGCGCGGTGCGGGTTCGACGCCCAGCCCGGGAGAATCCCACATGGTGCGGCAGACCTCTCCTGCCTCGCCCGCTGCTCCCCTCAGCAGTGTATTTCTGATCTGCCTGTTCTGCTCCCCACTCTGTCTCTGGTGAGCCCTCTCGCCGCCCCACGCCTCTGGCCTGTACCCCAGCTTGTATGTATAAATAAATAAATCTTAAAAAAAATATTGGTTCCTAGCGCAATGCCTGTAATAAAGTTGATTTAAAAAAAAAAAAAAGACTGTGAGACATATGTCCTCTAGAATAGTGCATCTCAAACTTGAGCCTTGCACACACACCTCCCGGGGACCTCGGAAAGTGTAGAACTGATGAAGAGGTCTGCAGGGAGCCCTGAGATTCTGCTCCCAGGTGGTGCCCACGTTGTAAGGCCCAAAAATACTTGGAGTCAACCCACCAAAAGGCAACTGGTCCCCTGTCCCTTGGGGTCCACCCTCCCAGCCTACCCACCCTGGCCCCATCCTCTTACCAATAGTGGTGATGGTGGATACAGAAAAGAAGAAGGAGCCCTCGAGCTCCCAGCGCCCCATGCTGGTGGTGTTGTCGAAGACGATGTCCCCACTTTTGTGTGCTTGGATGATGCCCTGAGGAGAGGCTGCAATGACCACCAGGCTCTTGGGGTGACTGGGCCCCTGCAGTCAATCTCTCCCCCCCGCCACATACATACACACTCAAGGACATTCTCACAACCATGCTTTGATCCCAGCCTGGTCAGAGAAAGGAGGTTTCCCCTCCAACCAGAGTGTCCCTGGGGGTGGGGGTTGGGGGGCAGGACTCTCCCCTCTCTTTACCCCAGAGCCCAGATCAACCCAGGATATCTCACTGACTGGAGGGACATCATTCATTTCCTCCCCTGCTCACTCCCATTTTTGCAACAAGGACAGGTCAAGCATGATGCGTGGTGCTTTGAGGGGACGCAAAAATGAAAGGGACGTGGCTTCGTGGCTTTCTAACACGGCAGTCAGGCAGCTGTAGCTATTAAGGCAGTGCGGCTGTATGATCCCAGGCAAGGGACTCAGCTTCTCCGTGCCTCAGTTTCCCTATTTGTCAAGAGGAACAGTGATAGCATCTATGGACATAAGCATGGAGCAGGCCGTGCTCTCCTCAGTGCAGGTCCCCTGTGTCTGTCCAGGGAGCGCTAGTCCCTGCAGAGCCACACTAATCTGGTGGTCCTCTGAGACCTCAAGATTTTTTTTGTCACCTGCCTCCTCTTTGAGACCTGGGGACTTCACAGAGTTGATGGGAGGATTAAATGAAGCATTAGATGTAAAGACGTAGAACGAAACCTGGAACATGGAAAAAGTGGTGGCTGTCATCACCATCATGAGCAGAATGCTGCTGAGGAAAAGAATTTCTGATGAGGGTGGGGGCAGAAGGCTTCGTGGAGGGGCTGACATTTTAGTTGAGCCTTCCTTGAGGGTCAGATAGGATTGCTCCTGGTGGGAGGACATTTGTAGCTGGGACAGCAGGGGCAAAGGCTGGGAGGGGGTTCTGCCTGGTGTCTAGAATAGGGAGACTGTAAGGCAGTGGGGTGTCCACTCCATGCTGGGCTCGGCCACACCAGGGATGGCCTGGCTGGCTTCCTCAAGGTCACGGAGCTAAGGGGAGGCAGGTTTGTGTGCCCTGAGATGCTAGCAGCACCAATGCTGGCAGATCAGAAAAGGGAGACTCCTGCAGGGGTTGGTGATGGAGGCCTGCCTGCATGCTGGGGTGAAGTGGTCCGGGAGGCACAGAGAGGAGATATTCAGAAGCCCAGGCCCCTGGCCCTATTTGGTGTTGCCAGTGAGGGAAGCAGCTGAGACCACTGTGAGGTATGTGGCTATGGGGCCACAACAGAGATTCAGAACAGGTGGAGGAGCAGGGTTGGGAGGAGGAGGGCCGCCTGCTCTTGGCTCTGGGAGAATTTGAGGGTGGGGAGTTGCATGGCTGTGTCTGGTGCTCAGGGGGAGACCGGGATGGGTGATGCCATCCATATCTTATTCCTGGGCATGGCTGACCAGGAGCCAGAGGAAGGCTGAGGAAGGAAGTGAAGTGGAGGTGGAACAGAAAGAGGTCAGCCGGGAAATGCATGGCTCTGAAAGCCCAGCTGGGAACCCCAGAAGACACTCATGTTCACAGATCCACACCCAGGTGGTACTCATGGTGGTTGACAGCCCCCCACTCCTGGACCTGCCATGTAGCAATTATTTGTACTTAACCTCTCTGAGCCTCAATTTCTTCATAAAAGGGAATGATAATAGCTGTTCCCACCTGTGAGATAGGTGATGAGGGAGTACTAACAGGTTACTACCCTAGGTACAGTAAGAGCTACACAGAAGCATTTACTATTATTCTCGCTATCATTCTCATCTTCCCTGGGCTGCTCAGAGTTGAAGTTCACCACCTTTGTAAGCAGAGTATCCCACAGTCTCAGCACCTGGACCAGGTCGTGGGGCTGGATGTGTACACGTTTAGAAGTGGGGACAGGCGGCAGCCATTAAGTTCTTAGCAGAGCTCCGGGTCTTGCTAAACCCGCAGGTCCAAGGCCTCCAGCCTCCACTTGCGGACCCAGACTCTGCGCTCTTAGGTAGAGGAGGCACCTGAAACCTAGGTCGGAGATTGCGGGTTAGGGGCGCAGCAGTCTGGGTTCGGGAACCAAGCCAAGGCCTGAGACGTTAATGCTTCTGCCAAACCCCAGCAGCCCCCGGTGCAACATTGCCTGCATCCTTCCGCGAGACCCGGCCGCGAAGAACCCGTCCCCTCCCCGCACCCGCAGCCCTCCGGGTTCTCACCCTCTCAGGTCCCTCTTTAACCTCCGCTTCCTTCCGCCCATTCAGGCCTCTTCCAACATTCCGGGCCTCGGTAGCGCGCCCCGTGGCTGAGGAACGCGCGTTCAGCCAAAGAGCGCCCGCGCGCCTTCTCTCCGACCCGGGTCTGCGCGCTTCCAGCGCTCAGACCCTGACGCCCACCCCCACTGGGACAAGGCTCCCCCCCACCCCCAGTCTCCAACCCTTGGTCTTCCTTATCCTTAGACAGCGCCCAGAGATTCCTGCGTGTCCTATGTTCCTTCGCTGGTGGCTGGACTCCGACACACTGCGCGGTCAGGTTTGGCACTCCCTCGCGGCCACCCCCGAGCCGGCTGAGAACGCCCTGCCCTCATTTTGACCCTACGGGAGGCTCCCAACCCGAGCTAGGATGCCCTCTGTCTTCCTCAGCCCCCCAATACAGACGTTTACACCAAGCATCTCTCCACTTAGGGCCGGACATGGCCCCTCGCCCCCTAAAGGAGGACTCGCAGCGCGGCCTGGGTATTCGCCTTGCCGCAGAGGGGCTCCTTCCTCCGAGGTCCAGCTCTACCCCCTGGACCCCCGCCCGACAAGCCGCGCCCACAGTCGTCCTTCCTGCCTCTTTCCTCCACCGTCTTTCACACAGGTACTCCCAGCGTTGCACTGCAGGAGCCAGGGCTTGCCCTCTCGCCCTCTGGGCACGCCCTCAGCGTTACCCTGCCCCAACCTCCCACGCTCCGGCCGGCCCCACTCGCCCCTGACCCGGATCAGCAACTCCAGCGCTGGGCCATCCAGACACGTGTAGTTCCGCAGCAGCATCCACTTGTCGCTCTGGAATCTGTGGCTGGAGTTTTTCGCCGCTGGGCTCTCCAGCATCCAGAACACAACGGTGCCCAGTGCCAGGTAAGCCAGGTAGATGAGCAGCAGGAGCGCTGTCCTTGGCATTCTGTAGCCCCTGTCCCTGCCCTTGGGCACCTTCTGAACTTTGGGGCTGCACATTACTGGGGTCTGGGGAAGCAGGAGCCTGGAGTCCTGGACCAGGACTGGGGCGGGAAGGAAAGGCTACGAGCTGGAGAGTTTCCTTCTCTAGCAAATAAATGCCTACCCGTGCTTAGTTTCCTCAGCACAGTAGGCGTGCTGGGGAACCGGACAGCCCTGCCCCTCCAGCCCCAGATCCAATCCCAGGACAAAAAGAGGCCCTGAGCTGTGGGCATCTGGCTCCTCCTTCAAGTGTGTGGCGTGCCCAGCCCCAGGCCTAGCTGGAGGGAAGGGGAGGGCTGCTGGTGGCAGGCGCAGAGAGGCCTGGTGCAGAGGCCCCAGCCTGCCCTGTAGCAAACAGTAGAGAGACTCCTGGAGACCACACTCCAGGGAAGAGCAAGTAGAAGCCAAGTTTATTGTCTTAGGGCCCCTGCCTAAGTCCTCCGACCCTTGGGATTATCACCAAGGACTTGCTGCCAGTCAAGTCCTCCCTGAGTTTCTCCCACCACCATCCTTCCCTTGTGTAGCCAAAGAGGAGAGCCCCCAGCTGATGGCTATGAGCTTGGGAGGCAGAGGAGCCTTGACAATGGACTTTTCATTCCCTGCTTCTGAAGAGACCCCCTAACGTCCTCCTCCATCCAGAATGGAGAAAAGGTCCAGGGCACGCAGGCATCCATGGGGGTCCTCAGTTTCCCAGTCCTGTCCTCCATAGCAGGAAGTCTTAGGGTGTAACCCTGCTCGCCTGCTGCTGCAAAGCCTCCCCTGGTCTTGCACTGGGAGCTGCTCGGCCTCACATCCTGGCCTCCAGAGGTCCCCGGCCACCTATGGCCTGCCTTGCTGGGAGAGGTAGGCGCTGAGGTTTGCAGTCCTTGTGAGGCTGTCTTGGGGCGGACTGGTCTTAACCTCTCTTCTCCTCCTGGCTAGAGTTGTCAGTCTGGCAGGAGAAAGGCCAGAGCCGCAGAATGCATTCCAAGGGAGGCCCAGCCTCCTTGGCGCTGATTTCCTAGAAGTCTCCTGGGATCTGCTGGTTCTCCATTTTCCAGGGGGGTGTTTGGACAGACTCTTAAGAAGACAGGAACCCGGAAAGGATGGGAGGTCAGGGGAGGCCATGCCTAGGAGAGCCGATGGACACCCACGAACTCCTAAGCCTTGTTCACAGTCAGTTCTAGACCACTGAGCCACGGGAAGCGGCAGCTTGCCTGCCCCACAGGGCAGCTTCCTGACATCATAGTTGCACTAAGTGGGCTTCAAAGTTCCTACCCAGACCTCTCCTCTCCCCGAGTGCCGCTTTCATGGGTTCTCGTCATGCTCTGGGTCTGTCATAACATTCTGGGCACTAGTTTGGGGTTGCCTTTCAGCTTGGCCAGTCCCTCCACTCGACAAAATGTACATGGAGGGTAGGAACTGTCAGTGCCGCAACCCCAGAGCCCAGCACAGTGTCTGACCCACAGGGGGAGCCCGTTGTTCCTGATGAATGCACATTGTACAGGTAGCAGACGAGCAAAAACAAAGTCACCTTTGTTTACTGTCCTGTATAAGTTTCCTGGGAGGCAGCTGGGAAGGGCCATGGAGATTGGACCACAGTGATCCATGTCCGGATTCCACTTTTCCAGGTTGACTCTTTTGAGGGGGCAAAGCACAGGGGCTCTGGGACAGTGGCACACATCTGGCTCCACACACCTCTGTCTTCGCCCTCTCTCTGCATCTCCTTTCCGTAACCTTTTTGGACACTCCTGTCTGCTTTTTCTCTCTGGGGAACTCCAGAGACCAGCCCTGGCTGGGAAGTGAGCGGGTTGGCGGAGGAGGAGGTGCGGCAGGAAGTCCGGAGGGTGTGTGGGGTGGGCTAGGGAAGCGCAGAAGGACTCCCAGGGGGACCTCATGCAGAGATGGGGATCTTTGCAGGTCTGGGGAGCCCATCGGTCTCAGAGACTCCTCCTTCCTTGAGGCCGAGACTCCTGCTGAGCAGCCAGAGCTGGGAGCACCTGTGCAGAAGCAGGGGGCCCAGTGGGAGAACCAGCGCGAGCCATGCCAGGCCCAGGAGGATCCAGATGGCCGCCAGGCTCCGGTACACCGGGAGATAATGCTTGCTGGGGTCTTTGCCTGGCGGGGAAAGCGGATGTGATAAATGCCAGAGGACTCAGGACACAGCCACCTCCCAGGTTTCACCCCGCCAGCCTCCCCCTTACAGGGATCAGCAATAGAGGCCCCGCGGGGAAAGGGTGATGGTTTCCAACCAGTGACTTGCTGAGAAGTCAGCGTAGTCTCACAGGTCATTCATCTGCTCTCACTAATCAAGGGTTCTCTGATCCTCAGTGGTCACCCATGCTGACATTTCCCCATCCCCTGAACCCTGGTGGCCCCAGTCAGAGATAAACCCTCCTCACCGACAACATAGTCCCCGAAGCCGATGGTGCTGAGAGTGATGAAGGCAAAGTAGAAGCCCTCGCCGAAGCTCCAGCCCTCCACGTGGCTGAAGACCATGGGTGGGAAGATGAGAACCACCAGTGTCCCCAGCGTCATGAACAGAGCCAGGCCCAGGATCTGCAGTAGCTGGGGAGAGGGAGTGTGTCTCTGAGGCCAGTTCGCAGGACCCAGGATTGTATGGAGTAGGAGTGGGGGTGTCTGGGCAAATTTGGGAGTGGTACTGGGCCATGGGTAGGTTCCTGTCCTGTCTTCCCGGCAGACTGTTGGGCTGGGGTTGGATCTCAGTGCACGTGGTCTGGTCCAGGCTAGAGAGGATTTAGTCAGAGGGATGGTATTAGTGGGTCAGGCTAGAATTTGGAATTTGGAGGCTCCTTGGGTTTGGGGAATCACATTTGTATACCTCTCTCCCTGTCCTGCCCCCAAGACTGAGATCTGGGACAAAGGAGTGTTACTGAACTGTCACAGATTCCTTTGCACCTTGCCCTCCCAGGCGCTGGGCTTTTTGAGGGCCTGACCAATGGGGAGGGAACTGAGGGCATGCTGGATGGAGCTAGAGTTTGTTTTTGACCACAAGGAAGGATGTTGGAGCTCTGTGATGCCCGTGGAGACGTCCCACATAGAGGGCCAAAGAAGTCCTTACTGACCAGGTATCATCTTCGGCTGTCAGCTCTTTCAGGATACACCTTATCTACAGAGAGCTGACTGGTCCAGCTGGGGGGTCGTGAGGTTATCCCAGTGCTTGATTGAGGCAGGGGCATAAAGCGCTGGCTGACCCAACCTATTGCTGGTCAACTCCGATAGCCCACACAGGTTTCCAGCTCCTTGAGGATTTGGCCAAGTTCAACCTCATCACAATCCAGTGATTCAGCTTCTCCCTCAGCTCAAACCTCTCCTCCCACGGGCGCCAACCCCTCACACATGTCTGCAAACCTCTGTCTCAGGGTTGGCTTCTGCAGGGCTGTCCCTACCTGGGAGCGTCTGGGCTGGTCCTCCCATCTCTTGAGGGTGACCAGGTGGGCACGTAGCCCCGTGCCCAAGTGGTTGAGGAAGACCACATTGAGTGGGATGCCCACCAGGGCATAGAAGACGCAGAAGACTTGGCCTGCCTCTGTGCTGGGTGCCAGGTTCCCGTACCCTGTGGGAGGAAGAGGAGTTTCCATATACAGGGAAGAGGGGGTTCAGAACGGCTTCCCTGCTCACCCCCAGATGCTGCAGAGTGGTCTTCCACCACTTCTGTTCCCAGGAGCACTTTTCCCACCCTCTGCTAGAATGATCTCTATTTATGAGAATCTGATTATCTTCAAAGGTCCATCTCAATACACTACCTCCAGGAAACCTCCGGCTGTCATGTCCTCCTTCGCACTGGATATAGTTCCCACAGTGCTTTTGTGTGGCTCTTATTTAATTATCCACCTGCCTGAACTACTCCTTTTAATTTATCTTATCATGGGAGGGGAAGCTCCTTGAGGGCAGAGCCTGGGTCTGATGCAAGTTTGTGGCCCCCACTCCACCTGCGT
Source organism: Scalopus aquaticus (assembly GCA_004024925.1). Classification (NCBI taxonomy): domain Eukaryota; kingdom Metazoa; phylum Chordata; class Mammalia; order Eulipotyphla; family Talpidae; genus Scalopus; species Scalopus aquaticus. Next base: position 24,386 of record PVIJ01013314.1, on the reverse strand, counting down.
TACCGTCACCTTTGTTCAAGGAAGTTGTATGGAATTGGACTTAATAGGCTGGATGGGGAGACTGGGGTTAGCAGGGGTCTGGTGTTTCCTTCCAGGAGGAGTCATGAGTTTTCTGGCTGAGGGGTAACATTCCAGAAGACATTAGCGGTGGCCTGTCCCTGAGGAACTTGGGGTGTCACCTGCAGCTTAGGTGAACAGTTTCTGTGTACAGCTGACTTCTACCGCAAGTCTCTGCATTTCTCTCTACCTGAGAGATTTTTATGGCTACAGGAGTGTACTAACTGTGGGCAGTTCTGAAATGCTAGAGAATGAATATATTCAGGACCAGTTTTCAATGAAGAAGGTAGGCATTGGTGCATAAACACCCATGCTTTCTTGCCCCTCAAACATTTTGAGGATGGGCTCTGCCCAATCTCTTAGAAGACTAAGAGGGAATAAGGGGAACTGAACCCTGCCGCCCTTACCAATAACCTGCTCATTAATGCAAACTTCCTCACATTTTCTCTTCCTTGTTACATGTTCCCACTTCTTTATTCACACTTCCTGAAGCCATCTCTAGATAAACCACATCCTTTTCTCAGCATCTGCTTTTGAGGGACCCCAACTCAGACAGGGGCATTGTGGGAAGCCCTTTTCCACCTGACCCTTTACCTATGGTGGTGACGACCGTGCCTGCAAAGAAGAAACTGCTGCCGAAGTCCCAGTTGCTGGGGTTGGTGGAGTTGCCTTTGGGGTTCACGCCCTTCACCCAGGCTTCGAGGATGACCTGTGGGTATGGGGGGAGAGGGAGAGGGAGCTGACTGCACTGGCTCTTGGCAAGCCTACAGCTTTGGTGTCATCTCATGAAATGATATTCTTAGGTAGTGTCAGCCCAATTTCATGTCAAAGGAAACTAAGGCTCAGGGTTGCTCTGTCAATTATCCAGGGTCATTGGAGTCCAAACCACTGCCTGTTCTGCTGGCCAGGCCAGCCAAGGTGTGGGTGTGAGCATGGACTGGTGCAGGGGGAATGGGCCTATGGCGGTAAGGCAGAAGATGCCTGTGGTGGAGGGTGAGATCAAATGGGTTGTCAGGACAACGGGAAGATTTCAGGTTGGGTGTGCCAAGAAAGGTTTACTGGGGAACACAGGGCTTGGGGACTATACAGGAGCCATGGGGCTGCCCTCCCATGAGGTTGATGGTGGGGGAACAGAACCCTGAGTTTTCTCAGCTTCCAGGTGAGCTGGCAGCCTTGCTCTTTGCTGCCCCCTAGTGAGTCCCAGCCCAGGCCTACTTGAGAAATTCCATCAGAGGCCAGGGCAAAGGTCGTGTGTTTGTGTGTGTGTGTGTATGTGTGTGTGTGTGTGATGTTGTATACATGTGATGTGTGTATGGATACTTTAAGTTGCATATGTGTGCAAGCCTTGTGCATATTTATAGGACCAGAGTCCCTGAAGGTTCTTGCCTAAATTCCTCTGTTCCTGGGTCCAGCCCTCCTGGAGATATGCAGGACTCCTTCACCTATCTGCTCCCCAACATCCTCCCCTGTAACTGTGAGTTGCCTCAGGACAGCAGCACAAGCCAAAGGCAGGCAAAGCAGGTGGGGTAGGGCCCTTCCAGCTTCTAGTTACTGTGGGAACAGTTTTCCCACTGGGTGGGTGAGTCAACTCCCAGCAGGCTGGCGTGGCTCCCAGGGGCTGGGCCAGTCTGAGAAGTCCTGACATAGGCTGTCTGCTTCTTCTCACTTTGACGGGGTCTGGCCTCTTCACATTTGAGCTTTGACCTCTCTCTCTTTCCCACACACCCAGAGGGCTGGGACCAAACATTCAGGGATATACCTACTCCCTGAGACTTTCATCCTTGGGAGCAGCCCTTGCCCAGGGCCAGGGCTGACCCCACCGCAGACCGAGGCTCTCCATCCCCTGGAGAAGGGTCTTGATGTCAGCCAGGGCAGGACACCGAATTTGGGCCTTCCACTCTTGTCCACACGTGGTGGAGAAAGTCAGACATGAGTCCCGTGAACCCGGGCAAGCTTGTTCCCGATGGAGTCAATCTTGAACACTGTGCTTTGCCTTTTTGTCTTGTGATGTGAACAGTAATGTGTGTTCCTTGTCCTAGTATTTTTATGCTTCACAGATAGATGTCCCTTGGCAGGGACCCAGCTTTCTCCCAAGAAAGCTGAGGATTTTCAGGGACAAGGATGTCCTAGCTCCCCTGGAGAGACTGGGAGTGGGGTTAATCAGTGGCACTCTTGGGTTACAGTCAAACCTATTGCTTCCCTCCTCTAGTAATGAAGGTAATTATGTCCCAGCTACCAATCCCTTCCATACCATGCTGCTCCTAGGTTTCACCTCTTACCCTGGGCTGGGGAGAAGGGGGTTCCAGAGCCTCCAGGGCCTCTGCCTTACCCTCTGAAGTCGTGGGCAGCCCTTGTACCCTCTTTGCCCTGATCTGGCCCTAGACATATACTTCTGTGGACAAGGAAATGAAAACTGGGACCAGAAACCTCATTTCCTAGAAAGAAGGGCCTGGCCAGGTCTGTTACAGTTCTAGAGAGTTCTCTCTCACCACCAAGCCCAGCTGTCATCATCTAGGCCACCTATTCCCCATCTCAAGGAGGCATCAGCTTCCTCTGGAGGATGGTTAGCACACAGCCTGCTGCCCTGCCCTTGGAGCTACTGATTCAGAGAGCCCGGGCTGGGGCATGCTAATTGGCATTTCTAACAAGCACCCAGAGGATTTTGATGCCATTGGACCAGAAGTCACACTTTGAGAACCACTGCCCACTTGCCCCCACCACTTATGCTAATTTGTGTGTTGAAGGGCAGACAACCTGGGTATAAGTTCTGTCTTTTCCACTAACTGTGCAGCCTTGGTCAATACACTCCATCTCTCTGTGCTTCAGACCCGTCAAGAGTCAGAGAGAGGGACAGTAAAAAGTATTGAGGAAACATAAGCAATACCTTGGGCCCCAGGCGCTAGATCACAACTGCTCCCTGCTGTTTTAAGTTTGTTGTAAATGCTCAATAAATACCTACTACTGTATTGTAGGTACTGTAATAAAACATCATTGCAATGCTCCTGCACTTGGTTTGTTTCTTTGTGGTGGGTGGTACTATTCCCTCGAAACCCTAGTCTCAAAAGCATTCAATTTCCCACATGACACTGGGTGTTGCTTATTTCTGGGTAAGAGGGTGTGGGGGCCCTAGAGTTTGTGCAGGAGAGCAGAAGGGCCCCAGGCAGAAAGAGCGTACTAGAAGGGTCAGCCCCCCAGCTGCTGCTCACCAAGTCCAGCCCCGGCTGGAACCCGGTCACACAGCCCACATAGTGGCTGCTCCTGCCATTTCTGTCACCGACCTGCAGTCCCGAGTGTTTCAATACAGGGACATGAGCGCAGGAAGGAGCAGCAGCCGGAGCCAGGCAGGGGAGCGCAGCGTGTGGGAGGAGGTTTGCACCGCGTGGGTCACCCTGACACACAGGTCTAGTTGATGCAGCAAATGCAGCTTAGCAAGTGCTTTTAATCTGCTGCGCAAAGTCTACAGCACAGATATGACCATTCTCACTTTATAGATGGGGAAATTAGGGAGTGAGAGACTTTAAATGACTTGTCCAATGTCACACAGCCACCTGGTTATAGGTCTCACCCAGCCCTCCGTTCCCAGTTCTCTGTTCCCTGCTTCCAGACGGGGCATGGCCCCTGGGCAGTGGCTCTTGACCTGCTGTCATCCCTGTTCTACCCATCACCCCATGCCAGCACGTCCCCTTCACCTGCACAAACTGCTCCAGGGCCCACTGGTCCAGGCAGGTATAGTTCTCCAGGAAGCGAAGCTTCTCCAGCTGGAACTGGTCCCTGGACTGTGCCTCCGCCTGCTTCTCCAGGAGCTGGAAGACGCTGGCACCCAGCAGCAGGTAGCAGACATAGGCCAGCAGCAGGGGCAGCACGCGGCCACCCCAGCAGCGGCAGAGCCCAGCTCGGGGCATGTTGTGGCTGGGACTCTGCCTGGGGCGCTGCTGGTCAGAGGAGGAGAGATGGGAGGCAGGCGAGGATTCTGTGCTCAGAGACCTGCGCCCAGCCTCCTGGCTGCCTCGCCCTCCTCGGCACAGGTGTCTGGAGGCTGGGGAGTCTGTTTGAACAGTGTGGCTCAGCTTGGCTGCACTAAGTGTCTCCAGTGCAAACAGGCCTGCCACCCCCCACCCGGCCCTTCTTTTTTTTTTTTTTTCATGGAGAGCAGCAAGTTAGTGGCACAGACCCCTCAAAGAGACCTACCAGGTCTTCCAGAGGTCATCGTGTCTCACCCTCTGTCTCCAAGCCGGATGGTGTTTCTGGACCAAATATGTGTCTCCCACTCAGCCCAAGTCGATTGGGGTCCCTCAGCAGCTCCCACTTCTCACCCATGATGCCTCCAAGCCCCCAAGCTTGGGAGCTGGGAAGAAACACAAAAGGTGTGAATAAACCTTGTACTCAGTTGCCTTGGCTACAAAATGGAGCTAGGAGGATCGACGTGCCTATTGGGGGAACCGAGGATGAGTAAACTGGGTGACAAATCAGGGCAAAGCAAATAGACACATGACAGTCCCCATCAGGAACAGTAATAGGGCTGAAGCTCCTAATAAATTGGACGTGCTTGCTTCATAGATTTTGCTGATGATTTTCCTTGCTTGAAATCCTTTAGCAGTTCCCATATATGGCCTGCCTGGGGAGGTGGAATCAAGTGTGCTTCCCCTCTTTCTCTTTTTGCTTGTGTGCATGTATATTTATAATAACTCTATTGAGATATAATTCACATACTATCCCGTGCACACATTCGAAGCGTACGACTGAATGGTTTTTAGTATTGAATGGTCGGCTGGCATCACCTCAAAGGGAAGCCCTGCATCTCTAGCCTCCCCTCGCCCTGGCTCCTGGTCCCCACTCATCTGCTTTCTGCCTCTGTGGGGCCTCCACCTCATCTCTATGGGATCATACAACATGGGTCCCCTTATGTCTGGCTTCTTCCATCAGCACAGGTTCGAGCTTCACCCATGTCATATGCAGCATGTAAGAGTACTTCGTTGCTCCTCTTTGTGACCAAATCCTATTCATTATGTAGCTATACCATGTCTTTTATCCATTTAATGGACAGATGTTGGGTGGTTTCCACTTTGGGGCTACTTTTTTTTTTTAAAGATTTATTTATTTATGCATACAAGGGCTGGGTGTAGGCCAGAAGTGTGCGGTGGTGAGAGGATTCACCAAAGACAGAGTGGGGAGCAGAACAGGCAGATCTGCTGAAATACACTGCTGAGGGGAGCAGCGGGCGAGGCAGGAGAGGGCTGCTGCGCCATGTGAGAAGCTCCCTGGCGGGGGATGGAACTCATGCTGCAGTGACTGCGGATAGCTTCATAGTGCTGCGACTCATCCCCTTGTGCCCCCAGGGAGGCCCACTTTTGGGCTACTTTGAATGAAGCTGCTATGCAGGTGTTTCACTCCTCTTGACTTTACATCTAGGAGTGGAATGGCTACATCTTAGGTCACTTCTAGTTGAAGTTTTTGAGGACCTGCCAGACTGTTTCCCAAAGTGGTGGCCCCGTTTCCCATCCTCACCATCAGCGAGGGCCGCGTCCCCACATGCATTTTCTGTAATGATGTGTGCAGGGGCAGGGGAGCACCCTGCCCCACAGCCTTTCCCTCCTTCCCGGCTAACGGAGCCCCACTCTTAGACTTGTTGTCCCAGAAGTAGCCTGACTGGCCCAAACCATGGTGGCTCCCCCCGACTTTGGCTGGGCTCCCCAGGAGCAGCCCTGAAGGGGGATTTGTGTGTGAGCAGTGAAGTAAGTGAAATCCGAGAGGGTTTGGGAGAAGCAGGGCCACACAGACACTAGAGGATGACTGCCCAGGGTTCCTGGAGAGCCCTGTGGGGACACACGCAGTATGCCCCAAGGAGAGGCAGGGGAGCTGGGCTTTCATGTTCCCACACTAGCCAGGCCTGGTGTCTCTGGCTCTGCGCACCTGTAGGCAAAGCACTGCTGGTGACCTGTGCACTATGCACTGAAGAGCCTCAGGGCCAGGCCAGGTTTGGAAGCAAAGCATATTAAAGCAGGAAGAGGGTATCAGAGGATTAACAGTGCCTGTACACCCCCAAGCCAAGCCCCCTTGCAGCTGGAGCAGCCATAAGTTGCAGGTTTGGAGCAGAGTTGTCTGACCTTGACAAACGGTCCCTCCAGCTCATCTCACCTCGTCCTGCCTCCCTAAATGCACAGGTAGCCGGACCTGCTGAGCCATCTCAGATCCGCAAGGGAAAGGTCAAGATTGTCAGAGATGCTCACCTGATTCCTGTATATACTGATCCCTAGGTCCCTTTTCATGTTAGAAACCTAAGCCTTATTTGTTTAAGTCATTGTTAGGTATGTCGTTACTCAGCAATGGTTACATGAGTTTCTTTTTCTGTTTCTAATTGTTCAAGGCTCATTTGGGTTGGAAGCAATATGAACACAGGCCAGTTATCTCAAGTAATGGAAATAACCTGTAGTAAGAAGCCAGGCGCAGCCAGGGTTCTGGAACAACCAGCCCATGTCCTCACTCTTAACCCTCCACGATTAAGGCGTCCTGTCGCTGCCCCGAGGGGCGCAGCCTCCTCTGGTCCCAGCCTGGAACTTCTCCTCTGTTCTGTGCCCCTCTGCTCTCGCTCTGCCTTGGAGTCCTGCTCCAACCTGACCTCCTGGCCTAAGCCAGCACCTGCTCCTGCTGCCTCTTTCTCTGTGCAAAGGCTGAGTAACCAAGAGCATCTTCTCCCGCAGCCACTTGATGGGTGTCTGGCCGTCCATGGGGCAGGCAGCCCCTCTTCTGTCTGCTCTGGGGGTGGAGTGGGGGCATCCCATGCCCGGCATCACCACGAAGGGGCAAGCATGTCCAGGATAGGCAGCCACGGTTTCTGCAATGAGAAAGGGGGCCTGTGGGGAGGGGAGGGAGAGCGACTGACAGAGGGGAGAAATGTACTATTTGCAAGTCCAGTATCCTCCCTTATCTGTGGTTTCACTTTCCTCTGTTTCTGTTACCGTGGTTCACCGCGCCCCAAAATGCTATATACCAGAAGATATTTTGAGCGAGACCATATTCGCATCACTTTTATTATAGTGTCTTATAATTGTTCTATGTTAGTTGCTGCTGTTGGTCTTGTGGTGCCCAATGTAGGAATTAGTCTTTATCCTGGGTATGTCTGTTTAAGAAGAAACGCACACGTGGGCTGCGCGGTTTCAGGCCCCCGCGGGGGTCTTGGATGAGGAGGCACAACTGCATGTGGACGACAGAGAGGAGGAGACTCAGGCCTCTTCATGCGCTCCAAGGCTAAGACCAGGACAGTAACAGGCCACCGAGGGCCATGACAGTGCAGCAGGGTGTGGAGGCCAGCCCAGGGGCCACCGGAAGGAACCCAAAGGGGCCGAGCTGGCTTGTGGTTTAGGTGGAGCCTGTCTGACCTTGACAAAGGGTCCCTCCAGCTCACCTCACCTCGCCCTGCCTCCCTAAATGCACAGGGAGCTGGACCTGCTGAGCCATCTCGGGTCCGCAGGGAAAGGTCAAGATTGTCAGAGATGCTCAGCACTGCCGGGGCCTGGGGTCCTAGGCTGCCTGGAGATCCACTGTTGTCCCGGGGCATTCTTACTCCCAGCTTCCCAGGGGGCCTGCCGAGTGTGGGGATGTTGCTTTGACTTGGAGAGAGAAGACAGCACCCAGAGTCACGAAACTTGCCCTGGACTAGTTTTTAATCTGCTTTGGAGACTGGGCGACAGTCTGGGCCACTCTCGCGCCACTGCAGACTCGGCTCCGGTTTCTCGTTATGCCCGCAAGGCCGCGTGATAATCAAATACTATTTTATTGCATGCACTTCGCTCACTCTCTGAAGAGGTCTCTTGCTCACCATTTAGGGAGCTTGTCCGCTGATGTCGGGGGGTCTCAGGTAGGACTTAGCAACAAGCTCGTTAGCCCTCACCTGTCAGGACACCATCCACAGTCTTGGTGGTTGTTCTAGGTGGAGGGGAATGAAGGGAGAGAGAATGTACTATGTGTATGGGAGGAAGGGGTGAACACGATGGGCCAGAGGGACGCTGTAAACTGGTGGGGGTTGGGGGTGGAGGGTTGTGGCAGCCATGACAGGAACTCTTCCCTGAGCACCTGGGTGGAAAGTGGTCCCTGACGATGGCGGGCAAAGCACTGCCTTCATTCAGGAGCTACACTACACCGAACCCACTCAGAACTTCCTGTGTGTTGGCAAAGGTGGACAGAACTGTGGGGACCCCCTCCTTTCCTGGCTGCCCTCCCCCTTCTGGTGCACCTCCCTCTCTGTTCTCTTCTGGTCGCCCACTCGTCTCCTCCTCTCATACTCAGGTTTCCGAAGACCACCCAGAGGCCAGCGTTACCTGACTGGAACTTGGGAAAGTCCTTTTCAGGAGCATTTCTAATTTAATGGGGGACTTGGGAAGACAGGGCCAAAGAATGGCAGCATGATGGTGGCATTGGCAGGGGGCAGTCAATTCAAGAGATCCTCAAAGCACCCTGTGCCTAGAAGAAGGCCTTCGCCCACTCTGTCTCCTCATCAGTACTCATAGCAGGTGCCGCCTGTGTGAGCTGCTCTTTCTGGTCAGCTGTGTGTGGCCTCACTTGGTCAGGTTGAGGGGGGGAACTCCCCTACCCACACATGTCCTATGTCCCTGCCCGACTCCTCCCCACAGGGGCACCCATCCTTATTGAGAGATGGATGGACCCAGGGCATGATTTATAATCCCTTTCAGGGAATTATTGCTGCTAATGGGCAGAGCCAATTTGTGCTCCCCAGGGAGGAGGGTAAAATCAATTAATGGAGAGTCTGACATAGCCAGGCCTGATGGCAGAGTGTGGCCTGACATCCGGCAGTGATAAGGGACTTTCTGAGGCTGAACTAATAAGGAGATTGGAGGAAAAAGAAGAAAAACAACCCCCCCCCCCCAGATCAATTTCATGTACAATGGGCAGAGAATTCAGAGTAAACAGAGCAGCCGGGCTTGGGGCCTCTTTCCATCTGAGTGAGCCCTGAGATAAGGAAAGGACAGGCCGCCCACCCTGCCATCCAACATCGGTATTTGCTGATGGAGTCACCCCATAGGCACATATCCGCACGAATGAAGAAGGGCGCTTTTCAGGCCGGAACTGAGGGGAGAAGATAAGGCCCACTTGCCCTGGGCACATCCCTGCAGGGGGAGGGGCAAGCAGAGAGCAGGAGCCCTGGTTTCAGGTCCTGTTGCCCTCCCTGAGCCCCTCTACTAGACAGGACCTGGGGGTCGAGGGACAAGTTCTACATGTTTATCTGGGCTCCTGGAGGCTCCTGGCTGTGGGGGTGTGGGAGAGCCTTGGGTGGGGGGGGGTGCTGGGTGTTGCAGGTCTTCAGGGCCTGCCCTCATGGCCAGTGAGAGTGATCTCAGGGCAGGGTTGGCCAAGAGCAACAGAGCAGCAGAGGGGTGAAGGGTGAGTCCAGGGAAAGGCTCCAAACAAACACACAGACCTTGTGGAGAAACTGCCATTGTTTCTTAGGCCAGCATGCGAAACCTCTCTCACATGAAACTTTCTCACATGAAATATTTCCCTGGGCACCATTAAGAGTGGGTCTCTGGGGGAAGTCGGGGGTTCCCATTTTCACCAGCCCAGAAAGGTGATTACAAGTGTCCCCTCCCCCTACGATTCTGAAACAGATGACCTTGCCTAAGTTGGACTTAGAGCAGACCCTGAGGAAAAATTGGGGTGGGAGTATTTCATCTGGGAGGTTACCGCAGGAAGTTATCCCACAGAGGGGGGATGCCAGATGCACGGGAAGGCAGTCAATACAGGCTGTGCTATTAATGACCCAGAGGCTTGAGGCCTGGAGCCCCGGGCATCTGGTCAGTACATCAGGTGTGTGCTGAAGAGCGCTTTATGGAGGAAGAAGAGGGAGTGAGGCCCACAAAGGGTCTGTCTGGACTAGATGTGGCCCACATGGACGACATTGTTGGCCATGGCAGGTCCCAGCACCAGGGGGAGGTTTAGAAACCTCAGACACTTCAAATGCAAGGGCCTCTGAGGCATGGCTGAACGGATCTCCTCGCCTGGGTTGAAGGAAGGATGGTGGTGGAAAAGACACACCCAAAAGCTACTTCAGAGAAGAGACAATAGACGACAATAGCGTCTCACACCTCCGATCGGAGTGGGGGTGGGGCTGGTCTGGGGAAGGAAGGCTGGCCTTCTGGACTCACTGAGACAAGCGACTTGAGAGGAAGGAGCACTTAACTAGTTTCCTGCCTGTTCTTTGCTCTGAGTTTACTGTCAATGTGTATAAAATTGGTTCAGCCCTGTGGGTTGGCACTTGCCCATTAAAACCCCACATAAAACAGTCAGCACTAAGATTAACCCACCTCCTCCCTTGCCGAATGAAGCATCCAGGATCATACCCAGGGGCCACTGCTAATACCCGGAGCTTCTCATTTCACATACACACTGGTAGCTTTCTACACTCACAGCCGACCTTTCCACACCTCCTCTGTCTCAGAGCTCTGGCAACCCCTGAATACATGCCATGGATCACCCTAGGCCCCCTTATTCTCACAAGGCCCAGATTCCAAGAAATCCCTTGTCATGTTCCGTGTTTCTCTTCAGCTGCTCAGCCCTGTGGAAACCACCATCCTATTCCTAAGCCTTTCTCTTCTGCCTTCATCTCTACACCCACCCCAGCTCTACAGTCATACCCAGGTAGACAGGACCCCAGGCCCAACCTATCCCACCCCCAGCCCCTTCATTCAGATTTTCTTGCTTATCTTTCACTGCCTGATGCCCTAATTGTAAGGTAAATTCCCCAAGGGCCGGCAATTTGTCTTGGTTACCAGGGAAGCATCAGAACTTAGCACAGTGGATGGCAATGTCATTATCAAAAGAATGACCCGGATCAATGAGTAGTGTTTACACTTAGGGAATCCCAGGGGCATCTTCCTGCCTCTATTTTACACATACATCCAGAGCATTTAAAAAATGTCCTTTTTTAGTTTATCTATCATCTCGGTCATTCCTGAGTCGGTTTCTATTGCTATCGATTGGTTTTTCTCCTTTGGGTCATATTTTTCTGCTTCTTTGCATGGTGGTTATTTTATTTTATTGTTTTTACTGGATGCCAGACATGGTGAATTCCACATTGTTGGGTGCTGAGTTTTTCTTTTCTTCATGTTTACATTTATGTATTTTTGAGCTTTGTTCTGGGACTCAGTGAACTTTCTTGGAATCCTACTGGAAACCGTTAGACTCCTTGGAGACTTGCTTTTTAAGCTTTTTCAGGCAGGAGCAGAGCAGTCCTTATCTAGGGCTGGTTTGGTCCCACTTTTGAGGCAACTGCCTGCTGTGTTTCCTACAACTCTTGTGAGGCCCTTTCTCCATTCTGGCTGCTGAGCATGTGAACTATTCCCAAGCCCGTGCTATCTCCAGACATCATTTTGCCTGCTCCATTCTGATGGTTCTCCCCCCAGCCTTGGGTGATTTCCTCACATGCATGTGTTAATTAACAGTTGGCTGAAGATTCAAGAATGCCTTCCACGGAACTCCAGAGGGGGCCTCTCACCCCTCCTTCCCCCTCCGTTCCTTCCCCTATTACTCTTCCCCCCTCTTTTCCTCCCTCCCGCCTGCAGCCTGCAGCTCACTCATTTCTGGAACTCTGCCTTGCAGATCTAAACCACCTTAATCTCCTTGGACTCCCAGCTCCACTTCCTCAACTCAAGGAAACTGCTAGGCGCACCCCAGTTCCCCCTTCCAAATCTGCAGCTTGAACATTTTGCAGGCAGTAAGGTGGGCAATCCTAGGGCTCACCCCCTTCGTTTCTCTTCTCTTGGGATCAGTGTCCTGTTACCGTCTTATCCAGTGTCTGAAAACAACCACTTTTGCCTAGTTTCCAGTTGTCTAAAGCAGGAGGGCAAATCAGGTCCGTGGTGCTGTCACGGCCATAAGTGGTGGCCTTACTCTTCCATGTACCACCTACTTTTGAGAGCCTTTCAACAAGCAGCAGGAAAAGGCAGAATGAACTTTGAGGAATTGAGTCTGGTCATATATGACCTCTGGTTTTCAGTTTCTGTCGCAGATGGGGATTGTGACAATTAATACCTCAGAACAAACTACCCCGAGTCTCAGAGGCTTACAACCACCAGCATTTATTCTCAGGGGTAGGCTGACCTGAATTGGGCTGAATGGCTTGGCTCCAGGCAGTAGGCTGGGCTCAGGTCTGCTCTTCGTATCTTCTGGGATGTAGACTAACTAACGGAACAGCAGCTACCTGGGGTTGACAGCTGGAGCGCAATGGGCAAGTTAACTAAGCAAGCACTTTTCAATTCTCCACTTTCATAACACCTGCTGACATCCCATGGTCCAAAGCAAGTCGCAGGATGAAGCCCAAATTGTTGGGGTAGGAAAGTAAGACCCCATGAGATTATGACAAAACTTTGGGTGGATAATTCTATTACGGGGGGGGGGGGGTGAAGGATTAAGATTAGTTAATCAATCTACCTCAGTTTCTCTATCTGCATTCTAAATAATCCCCCCCCCCCCGGTTTTTTGCAAGATCCAAGCAAGTCACATACAAAACCCTGCTCCTCTTAACTCTGCCTACCAAGGGAGTAACAGAGCCAGTGGAACCCTAGTAAGAACTGGGCTGCAGGCACTGGCCAAGCTGCTTTCCTGAAGGCACTTTGGCGAGCTCCATATTTGCGCCTGCAGTGCACACAGGTACTCTGGACCTCTACGGCTCTAAGGGAGCGCAGCTGGGTTGCTAGAGTCTTTCTAGAACTCTCCATTCATTTCTCCCATTCACAGAGGCCAATGAACGTTGGGCACAATGCACTGCCTTTAAGCAGGTGTCCACATCGAAGGCCCAGCTTCCACAGCAAGGGAGGGGACTTTGGAGCTGATGGCTCCCTCCCTGGTTGCTGCTCATACTTTGCCTGTGATCCCCTCAGCAGGACACAGTGTCCCAAGGTTTACCAGCTGCCTTTTTTCCTCTCTTCATTTCCTCTCCTGCCTTGTGATGGCTCTGGGAGGCCAGTTCACACCCTGCATACACATCAGTAAGGCCTTGGACCCAGGAGGTAACTTCTCAGCAGGAGACCTAACATCAACAGACTAACCAGCTCTGGAGGTCCCGGGCATGGAGGTGTGCCAGCTACATGGATGTTGTTTCCGAGGGACCCTGCAAACTCCGTGCTATCTCAGGACTCCCGACGTGTGAGTGTTTGCATGTGTGCCCCGCTGACTCTGGGGGAGGCTCCTAGAATCAGGCGTAAGGACTCTGTGTGGTCTTCCTCTGGTTCTACAGATTTTATTGAGGAATTACTACATGCCATAGAGCCATGAGGGCCAGGAGTGGACCAGAAATGCCACACTGCCCCGTGGGCTTAGTCACAGAGCCAGAGAGAAGCCTCGGGAACAATACCAGGAGAGCTGTGTTCTGCCTCTGCTGTTTGGTAATTAATTGAAGGACTGTGTGAGTACCGACTTGTGCTGGGGGCACGGTGATGTCATGGAGGTTTTAGTCTTGTGAGGGGAGTGCAGGCCACAAAAAAGCAAGCAGATTAAAAAAAAAAGCTGATTTGTCAAGTAGTGATGAAGAAAATTAAAAATAGAGTACTGGCTTATCTAGATGGGCTGGTCAGGAAAAGACCAGTAAGGTGGGGCATTGGCCACTAACTAGCTGTGTACCAACAGCCAGGGCTTTATCTCTGCCTCACTTTTCTAATGATATAGACGAGGTGTGGGTTAGGGGTGGTCCACGGACTTGTCAGCTTTGAAATGTAAGGACCTTATCTTCTGCGGCATGATCTCTGGCCTAGACCTCAAATGGAGGTGGGTGGAGATGGGGGAGGAGCCAGCTCTACTGTAATTCCTCTCTGCTCTCTCACCAGGGTGGTGAGGTCTAGTACAGACAGATAAAGGAGCAGTGGACACACAATTTTATTCAGTTGCTTCATTCCCAGGTGCTGCTCTCCTGACCCCCCACTCTCTCTCGCCAGTGCAGCTAACTTGGCACCCTGGCGCCATGCCTGCATACAGGGGCAGGGCTCTGGGGCCGGCCCACCTTCCACAGGATCTGTATTAGGGAGCTGGCATCTGGGGTTCTGGGAGGTTCTCCAAGACAAGACCCTGAGCAGCTACACTTCCCCTGTGGGAGTGGGGTGTTTCAGCTCCATCCTGCAGGGTCCCAAGTGCCTGGGTCAAGGTGGGATGCCCAAGGAATTCACACTGCTCCTCTCATGCTCTCTGCAGAGCTCCTGGGTGCCCTTCTCTGCTCTCTGGGTGCCGTGGTGTCCTTAGACCCTACAGATGAGTGTGCCCTGGAGACACTGTGGGTCACGTGTTTCCTGCGGGCCATCAGGGTGACTAGGAGGTGTGGCTTGGGGGCGGCCATCAAGATGCCCTGTATTCCTCTGCCTTGTATGTGGCTCTGACCTGCCTGGCCTGCAGGGTTATTCCTAGGTTTCGGCACTAGGGGGTGGAGCGGGGGAGCAGGGTGGTAAGGAGCTAACAAACAACCCATGATCATTGCCCCCGCATTCCACCAGAGTGAGTTTCCCTGCCTCTACTTTATTACTGTTTTATTTCAAGAGGGTTTATAATTGTGTATGTGAGACACTAGTGCGAGATGGAGCAGAAGCCCTTGGCATTGCCTGGAGCTGGGTCCTGTCAACAGCTCCACAGCAAGGATGGCACTGCCAGCCCAGCCCCAGCCTCCCTGGCAGCCTCCACAATACCACTCTTAAGGGAACGCTCGCCCTTCCATGGGAATCAAGTCACTAGTTGCTTCCAGCAGTCCACTGATCACTGCAGACGCCAGGGTGAGCGAGAGGAGGTGCCTTCATCTGTACTCCGGTCTTTCGGCCACAAGGAATGCTGGATGCTAACTGCAAATTCAATTGCTTCCCAAGCCTGAAAGGAGACAGTATGTTCTTGGTTAGGCTGGGCAAGGTTCTGAGGGTGAGGGGAGGAGGTGCCACGACCCCTGGTCTCAGGCAGTGCCCCTCTCAGGGGCCTGTTGTCTTGGGCTGCCTTTACTCCCCAACTTGCAAAGGAAGATGCACCTTTCCCTTTGCAAAAGTTCCATCTCTCTGAGCTGCAAGGTTTTCAATACACTCCTAATTAATTCACAGAGACTCCTCCTTTGCTTTTTTGGTCCAGACATTAATTCTGTTCTGGCATGGCACTTCCTGACCATGTGGCTTTACCTTGTCACCTCCCATGGCTGCACATGGAAAAGATTCTCTGGATTTAAGAACCAGACCCTGGGAGTTTTAGCCAAGGATGGGTCTTCAACCCAGGGCATGACTTTGGGTAAATCATGTGAGTTCTCTAGGTCTTACTGTTCTCATTTCCAAATCACGGGAGCAAATGAGGTACCTGGACAAAACAAGGTAACTTCTCAGAGTGAGGCGATACTGGCGTCCTCTGCATTCCTAGAAATGCAGAATCTTGGTCCCACCTGAACTCAGGGGACCTGGCTCTGCATTTTAACAAAAGCCCTAGGTTCATTGGCACATTAGAATGAGAACTGGTATGAGTGACACATAGTTAATTGGGTGAAAGTATGGCTATTTTAGGAGTAAAAGGGAATTTTTGAAGATTCTTGGATGGAGTGATGGATACAGTGCTTTAAAAAATTACAGTCGACAGAAATTGAGGAATGAGGTAGGTGTGGCCATCGGGGAGTGGCCTTGGGGACATGGGCGTGGCCTTGGGGATCAGGGCGGGGTTGTGGGCGTGGCCTGCTTGATATTGCAGGGAGAGAACTGGTAACTCTCCCGGGACATGCTGAATGTGGGAGGTAACAGGAGGAAGTGGTTGAAAACAATTAAAGATGATAGGGTCCTCCAGATCTGATTCTGTGAGCAGTCCTCCAGGCTGGTCTTGCTGCTTAATTAAATGGACACAGTTCTTGTTTTTCAGATGTTCCTAGCTGTCCTAACTGAATGTCAGGGCAGGAAGGGACACCAGAGCACGTGAAGGAGATGTGTTCTGGCCACTGAGGCCCAGCAGTTCACCACTGCTGCATGTTGGAAACCCTGGGGGGACCTTTAGGAATCCTGATACCCAGGCCTCTCCGGGGACAGATTTGCAGAATCTCTGGGGTAGACCCTGGTGATTGTGATGACAGCCAGAGTCCAACCTCACTATTCTCATCTCTATTCCAAGGACCGGCAAGGGCGAGGCCAGGGCACTGCCGACAAATGGCCGTGGGTCAAGTCACACATCTTACGTGTCCTCTGCCCCCCTGACTAGCAGCCTGGGTCAGAATTAGTTACTGCTGCCGGGGAAGCAGCAAGAAGAGTGTGGGTCAGTCACTGCCCTCCACGAACATGAAGTGATGACTGTGGAGGGGCGCTGAGAAGCCCTGCAGAGCAGAGCTCGAGCCACACTCCTCGACAAGACCCCTCACTTGCATGATCTGGACACAAAGTAAAAGTCACTGATTCTAGCTCATTCCTTACTTTATGAACTTTAAAGTGCTGGAGCTGCATTGGGATCTTGTGACTGGCTTCCCAGAGGAGGGCACTGCCACAGGTAAATCATTAAAACCTCATACTTCACTGGGCGGGGCTGGGTCTCACCATAAGGCCAACTTCCCTGCCCTCTTCCCTGGTGCGTGGCCGTTGACGAGGGATTTCTATGGACACTGCCTCAGGAGAGGCTGACCCGCTGGGTGAGGGTGGAATATGAACTTGACAGACCTGAGAGGGAGGGGGAGAAGGTGACATCCCCAAGGTCATAGAGGGCAGAGATAGCGCTTGCATGTAGGTCCGCTGCCTCCCCTGCTGTGTTCCCTCCATTTTCTGGGCAGGGTTCCTGAACAAAGGAGAGAGCTTGGGGCTTTCTCAGAGTGGAGATGGCGGGGCTGGGGCCCTGGGCAGAGCCTCTTCCTGGTACCAGCTGGAGAAGAGGGCATCGTGGTCACGGAGGTCAAACCCAAGTTCCTGTCTAGATGGAAGTACTTCCAAATTCAGAGTCAGGAAAATTAAAAAAAAAAAAAGCTCATTCTAGGTTAAACTCATTTTCTCAGGTTTTAAAGCCATCCTTGGCAGTTAGAAACAGCAGATTTGACATCATGGATGACTAACGCTCCTTCCGGGGGAGATATACCTGTCCACACGTGCCCCTGGCAGGGATTTAAACGCTTCTCTGAATCCTAAATCAAGTAGATTCATCCTGGCCCTTGGTGAAGCCTAAGAGCCGGCGGGCAGGCTTATGTTAAATCACCCTCTGTGGGCTCCTGTTCCCAGGCTGATGGCCACAAATTCCCCATAATGAGAGCTCATGAAGAAGCCCAGACCACAGCGCCACTAAATTAAGAGCAGAGGGAGCCCAGGGCAGGGGAGAGGGAAGTGTTTGCTTTGGCTGGGGAAGGTGCCGGCTGGGCTTGCGTGTTTGCCTGGCAGGGCGGCTGATAAGTGGGCTGTGTAGAAAGTGCTGCGTGGAGGCACTGGGCCATCTGCCGAGTCCCCAGGGCCACACCTGCGGGTCCTTCAGCTCCGACCTAGGACCCCCGTGTCACCCTGTCTTCGGCTTCCTTTGCAGTTCCATGGTCACTAAGAACCCAGGATTATTTTCCTTCCCTTTAGAATAAAAATAGAACCCCCCCACTTTTGTTTTGATAAATTATTTCCAGGTTGCTGTTTGGAGAACAAAGCTTCCCAGCCTCAGGGAGGGTGAAGGCCAAGAGACGGACATTCGGACAGCAGTGTGGCTTTGCAAGACAGTGTGCCCAGTGGGGGGAGTGCAGAAAACCCGGGTCATTCTGGCTCTGCCATTTATTATCTGGGCAAGTCATTCAACCTCTGTGTGCCTCAGTTTCCTCACCTGTCAGAAGGGAGCTCAGACTCTTGGTTGTGTATACCACACAGGAGTGTGAGAGCATCAAATGGGATAATGTAAATGAAAAAATTTTATGAATGGGAATGTGCTGTGCACACTTTAATAAAAGCCCTTCAGCCCAGCTCTCCGGCTGGGCTTGGGGTCGTTGGCAGGAAGACCCTATCCTGACGCAGACCTTGGGTGGTTGCCTTCTTTCCACATCATCAATTTCCTTCTTTCAGTATATAAACAGGTCTTTGTAACCGTCACCACAAAACAAAACCCTCTCCTCTCACTCAGCCCACTGCTTCCCTTTAGCTCCAGCTTTTCTTTCTCTTCACAGTTAAACTCCCTGGAAGAGTTGTCCCCCACTATTCCCTGTCTCCACCCCTTCTCTCCTCATCTACTTCAACAGGGCTCCCATCTCCCGGCCCCTTGATTAAATAAATAAGGGGGTGCTTTCTGGGAGTGCCACGCCATGCAAAATGGCCAACGTGTGTCCTTGCTTACATAACCCCTAAGCAGTGCTGGCTCTCCTGGCCTGTCTCCCCTTGGATGCCTCCTGCAGACCTGTCCCAACCACCTTCCCCCTCCCACTGGCCCTTCTTTCGGCCCGGCTGAGCTCAGCGTCTGTGGTTGACTCTTCCCGTCTCCTGCTAAAAGCAGTAGTGCCCCAGGGATCTGCTGTCAGCAGCTGGAATGGCTTGATCTGCTCTCTTTGAAGTCAATATTACCCAGCCCCACGCATGGTTTCCCACACCATCCAGAGGTGAGAGGCCCAGATTTATTTTTCCAAGCCAGACCTCTCTGCTGAGCTCTAGACTTAGGGTCAGCTGTCTACTCAACATCTCCTCTGGCATCTCAGATGTTCACCAGAACCCTCGAATCCTCCACCTTCTTCCCTCTGGTGTCCACTCTCCCTTCCTTCCCCATTCCAGGAAATGGCACCACCATCCTCTTAGCTACTCAGATCCAAAGACCAGGAAGCCTGGCTCGCCTCATCACCCCACTTCTCACCGTCCAATTTGTTGGTAAGTGGCTACCCTTACCCCTTTCCTGGACCCTCCTAGGGCTTAGTTATCCGAGTACGGATAACTTTACACATCCAGAGCTTTCTAGAGTACCAGTCAGATCAACCACAGCATGGTCTAAATTCTTCTCCGAGTTCCTACCACCTTTGGAATAAAAACCAAGGCCCTCGCCTTTGCCCACAAACCCTGTGTCATCTGGCCCCTGCTCCCCAGCTCGGTCCTCCAGCCACTCTGGCCTTCTCCCCACCCTCCAGGGCTGTCCACTTTTGGCTTGGCTTGCTCACTCACAGAACACAGTGTGGCTGCTCCATGCTCATTGTTCAGCTATCAGTGTGAGGCTCTCTCCAAAAGTCCTTCCCATCCGCTTAGCCACAGTCTTCCCGGGTCCTCTCCACAACACTACGCATTTTAGCTATTTCATACAGCACTTCACATGGCTTAGGTATTTGTTGATATTTACCTTCCATCTCCTCCAGATGTCTATGTTAGACTCTGTCTGGCTCACTATTACATAGCCTGGCACATAGACTGTGCCCAGTAAATGCAGTCAGTGTTTTTCCACTACTTTTCAGTGCCGTCCAGTGTCTGATACATCTAGGGTAATTTTGGGACAGACAGGGCCTTGGAGATCACTGAACTCAAATCCAACTTTTTCTTTGTAGACAAGGAAACTAAGGATGAGAACGGGGCAGTGAGGCAGCAGAGTTATCCCAGCAGGTTGGTGGCAGAGCTGCTGTGGCTCAGGCCTCAGAAGAGGGCAGACAATGGCACTGTTGGTGCTGAAGAGAGAACAGTGACAAGCAAGCTGGTGGCCCGGCGAGGGCGCCTGTTTGCTACCCATGAGGGCTGCAAGGGAAAGGTCACCCCTCATGCGCGGGGTTCCCTTGGCGTGTGAACCTCTTTCTGTCCAAACCGCAGGGAGGTGGTGAGGTTGAGTGGAGGCCCCCAGGGCACGTCAGTCACTCTAGGGCCACAGTGTGTTGCTTTATCGATCTTGCTGATGGCGAAAGCATGCTAGGTCTGTCTGGTCGCCTTTGGATAGCTGCGTGAGGCTAAGACTGAAAGCAGACAGGGGGCTCAGGGGCCAGTCCCTGTGCGTGTCTGGGGAGGAGGAAGGCAGGAGGAGAGAGGCCTGTTCAGATGAGCAGCTGCCAAGAGGAAGAGGGGGCAGGTCAGTCACAAAACCGGGAAGGGCCTTCTCTTTCTCTTCCTGTTGTCTGACACACCGCACATATTTCTTTCGTGGCTGTTACATGGCCCTTCAAGTGGTGTTTATACCTATAACTCATTGGCAAGAGTCACGCACTGGTAGGAACCTGGGGTTCAATCAGTTAGCAAACCCTCACTCAGCCCCTTCCTGTTTGGAGAGGGTTGAGAAGAGGAGAGCTGCCTTTGGCGACAGAACACGAAAGTTGCCGAGGATCTGGAAGGGGGAGAGAAGCTCTGCCAACAGGCAGGAGAAGAAGGACCACCACCCCTTTCGGTCTGTTTCTGATGGTCCCTCTGGAACTTTATACCGAAAGAAGCAGAAGCCAAGCACATGTGAAGTGATCACAAAGCCAGTCCTGCTTCCTTTCACCTCACTGCTTGCTCCAGCCTT
The DNA here is from genome assembly GCA_004024925.1 of Scalopus aquaticus. Taxonomy (NCBI): domain Eukaryota; kingdom Metazoa; phylum Chordata; class Mammalia; order Eulipotyphla; family Talpidae; genus Scalopus; species Scalopus aquaticus. The sequence continues at coordinate 3,929 of PVIJ01013314.1, read as the reverse complement.
GCCCCTTGTCCCCCCAAGTGAGCAAAGTGGGGTGACCTGTGGCCCCCAAGGAGCCATGGAAGAAGATGCACTTACATTTCCTCTGTAGAATGTTCTGTCTGGCCTTGATGAATGCCAGAATGTCATCATCTGTCTGTCTGTCCCCAGTGAGAGGGATGGATGACGGCGGTCTCTCAGGGCTGCCGGGAACAAACACATGCCTTGCTTCAGTATGTTTGGACTCAGTGCTTACCGTTCCAAAGAGCTTTTCCGTGTCCAGTGACTGGCTGAGCGCCTGCAGTTGGCCTCCTCATCACGCCTTCACCTCTGGGCCGCAGCCACAGAAACCCTTTTACACGCAAATGCGTCATGTCCTTCCAGGCTTAGCCCTTAGTGGCCTCTCATTGCTCCTGGAATGGAATTCAAACTCGGTCTCTGTGTGATCTGGCCAATGGACCACCCTGACTTTTTGGTTGTTCAAATACACTAAGTTCCTTCCATCCTCAGGTCCTTTGCTTTTGCTGCTTCCTCTCCTGGGAGCTCTTCCCAAGATCTTTACATGGCCTAATGTGCTTTCTCTCACCACCTTCACTCATCACCCCCACTCCCTTCCCCACTCTCAACTTACCCAAACCGAGGCCATTCTACTGGGGCCTGTCTCCTACAGCACTTGGCTTAGACAGCATGTCCTTTGTCTCCCACATGCTTCCCCCACCACAGCTTAGCTAGTGGCTCCTGAAGCAGAGATAACCATTTTCCTCTTTTTTCTTAGTAACAGAACCATAGTATTTAGCTGAGGAAATTGCCACAGCGAAAAAACTACATTTCCCAGCCTCTTTTGCAGTTGATATGCCTAATTGAGCAGGTTCTGGCCAATGAGATTTGTAAGAAGTGTTAGGTGGATTGCCAGGCAATCCCCTTAAAAGCAGAGGGATGTATTCCTTCTTTTCCCATCTAATACCTGTATATAAAATCCACTTAAGAAAACTCAGAGCAATGTGCTCTCCTGGCTTTGCCAAGCGTCTGTCCCCCCACCAGCAGGTAATACTCCCTCAGAAGGCAGTGGGGAGTAATAGGGACTGTTCACTATCACGAGTGATTTTTTTTTTTTTTTAAAGATTCATTTATTTATACATACAAGCTGGGGTACAGGCCAGAGGCATGGGGCGGTGAGAGGGTTCACCAGAGACAGAGTGGGGAGCAGAACAGGCAGATCAGAAATACACTGCTGAGGGGAGCAGTGGGCGAGGCAGGAGAGGTCTGCCGCTCCATGTGGGATTCTCTCCGGCTGGGCGTCGAACTCGCATCCCACGCTGCCGACAGCTCCACAGCGCAGCGCTTAACCGCTGCGCCACCAGGGAGGCCCTATCACGAGTGATTTTTATATCAATTTTCCAGCTTCAACTTAATGAGAAGCGCTAAACTGGGGTTGTGGAGAGAGACAGGGAGCTGTGTTAGAGCTCTTCATTCTGTCTGGGGGCCAGGGAGTGGCAGTGGTGGAAATCACCCTTGGATGAGGCCCTCAGGCGTTCAGTCAGAGGGCAGAAACGGCACTTGCTGGGGAGCGGCCTCATCAGCTTTGTTTGGCCTGCTGTGAATGGCTCATGGCCTTGAGGCCTTCCTGCCTGGGGACTAGTGGGGCTAGTGGGCCACACTGGAGCTGACCCTGTACTTCGTCTTTAATGGCTTCTTTCAGTTCATGGCCCTGGTACACATCTCTGTCCGCTCACAGCCCCCGTGGCCCTGGGAATAATCCCCTGAGTTGGCGTCTGTGAGAGAGTTCAGGGGATTCCCGGGGTTGCTGGGTGGAGGCCAGCCCTGGGCGCTGTCTGTGCAGCCACTGGGCAAGGGGCTCCTCGGGTTGTGGGGGAAGCGGCTGATGAGGTAGGTCCACACAGGGGCTGTCACAGGTGTCAGAGAGAGGAGAGGGCCACGCACCTGTCCTCCAGGGAGCTGCTGGCGCTGCGCTGTGCCTGTCTGTGCGGGGCGGGGGGAGGCGAGGGCAGGGCTGCCCTGGTGTCCACATCACTGCAAGCGACAAGTAGACAAAAGGAAAAGGCGTGAGATGTTTACGGGAGAGAAATTCAGGGTTTATAGCTAGGAGCTGACTGAATGCTTGTGTCCTCCTTCTTCCCCCAAATTCATAAGCTGAACCCTACCCCCCAGTGTGATATATTCGGTATTTGAAGGTGGGGCCTTTGGCAGGTATTGCGGTTCTCATGAAGCTATGAGGGTGGGGCTCTTTGATGGGGTGGGTGCCCTTTTAGGAAGAGGGAGAGACACCAGAGCTCTCGCTCTCCCGCATGAGGCTGCAGCAAGGAGGCGACCATGTGCATCCAGGAAGCGGTTCCTCACTGGAAACCCGTGCTGCTGGACAGCGATCTGGGACTTCCCGGCTTTCAGAACAGTGAGGAAGAAGTAAATTCCTGTTACTTAAGCCACGTGGCCTACGGTATTCTGCTATGGCAGCCTGAACTAAGACAGGAGCCAAGAGTCCCGTCATGGCTGGTGTCTGTGTAAGTTCAGGCTGCCATAGCAGAAGACCATGGGCTGGCTGACTTAATTCAAATTTATTTTCTCACAGTTTTGGACTGGAAGTCTGAGATCATGGTCTTAACGTGGTCAAGTTCTCACTGGGTTCTTTCCTGGGTCACACAATTCTTGTTGTGCCCTGACATGGTGGAAAGAGTGAGCTGGCTCTGCCTCTTCTTATCCGGGCACTAATTCCATCCATCTCGGTGAGGCTTCAGATACACACTGCCCTCTCGCACCCCCGCCCCACCCCCGCCAGTCACAATGCCTTATTAACAGCACTCAACCCTATGGGCCTCTAGAAAGCACCCCTGGAGATGCCTGGCTTGCCCCAGACTGCAGTGACCGCTACTAGGCGGCCCTGGCTGACCATCTCTGTGCTCCTGCATGAGGCGCCAGACCCAGAAGCTCACACAGCTGCAATTTTGCCCGTTTAACTAGGATGCCTCAGGCACATGCCTTGCCTGGGTCCCTGGGTGCAACCAGGACAACCCAGTAGGGACCCCTGGGAGGGGAAGAGGCTGTGGTCCAAGCCAGTGAGGTGGTGGGATCCTCTTTCTTGCTTTGGGATGGTCCTGTGTCACAGGTGGAGGAGGCCTAGAAAGTCACCTGGTCAGAACCCTCATTTTACAGAGACATCCAGCTGAGAGGTGGGCTAGGGCTGGAGACAGGTGTGTCAGCTTTGCCAAATAGCCTCACCCAGGCACTCCACAGGCCCCGTAACCTGCTTTCTGACCTAGGAATACAGGCCCTTCCCAACCTCTGGCCTTTTGCCCAGTCCCATCTCAGCCAACAGCAGGGCCTCTTATCCTGGGCCTGCCGCCATAGGTCAGGACTGTGGGTCAACACAATAGAAAGAAAATCAGAATCTAGGACTTTCCCCCGCTCATGTCTATATTCCCGTACCCCAGACACCCTCCACTGATTCTTTTGAGTTGAGGGTCTGAGTTGTCTGGGGAGGGCTGCTGCAGGACCAGAAGTAGCCACAAGGTGGCAGGCTCTGTGCACTTTTCTTTGGAGAGCAGGCCAATGCTCAGAAATCCTAGCAAATGGTTCCTGGTGCAGAGGAAGGGCTTTCCTTCCTGTAGGTGCTTCTGTTACACCAGGTCAAGGTCAGTTCAGAAACTGTAGCAAATCTTGCAGATCAAGTCATTGGCATGCAGATGACTCACAAACTCAATGTTTTCCCAGCAGAACTTTCTCTAAGATTCCAGGGAACATTCACAGACACAGTGTTGAGGCTTGGGAATGGGGGCATCTAGCACCCTCTGCAGAGGCCCAGCTGCCCAATCGGTCACCTCAACCAGCTCAGGTAGACAGTGTGAAGGTTTGCGAGAAATGACACCTCCTGTCCCGAAGATGCTCGTCTGTCCCTGGATGCCACAATTCCCTTTCTTTCTTTTTTTTTTTTTTTTTAG
>PVIJ01013313.1:30300-45756 GCA_004024925.1 Scalopus aquaticus | reverse complement strand
GATCATACTCAGTGAAATAAGCCAGAAAGAAAGAGAAAAATATCGAATGGTTTCACTTATAACAGGACTATAGGGAGGCCGGGTGGGAGAGAGACAATCAGTAGGGGGGGAGGGGGGGAGGAAGGAGCCGGAGGGAGGGAAGGGAAAGGGCACAAAATGGAATAGAAAAGAACACAAGGGACCATGGAGATGGATCACGGGTGAATTGGTGGTGGGCTACCCAAGGGGAATGCAAAATGTAAAAGACATAAATAACAATAAAAATATATATTATAAAAAAAAAGAGGTGCACCCACATAAAACAAACTGCCCAAGTGGAAGGCATTGATTTGGGGGGTGTGAACTGGCCCAATCATTGCCAGAAGAGCTCTGAGTTGTGGATTTGGAAGTTGTTCTAGTTTGCTTAATGCAGACCTATTCTTTCAGAGTTGCCAAAAATTCTGAGAGCTATCTAATATTTCAAATCACAACTTAGTAAATAAACCATTTCCCAACTAAATGAAATGTTTCCCTGTACATTCCCTGGTAACAATAGTTTCTGCTGTTTATAAACTTGAGAAAAATCATACGTCTGCAAACCTTACAGGATGGTTGTAAGAATGAAGGGAGGTAGTGTAGGTGAAACTGTTAAAGAATTGACACAGATGAAAGATTGTAAGAATGGACCTATTTTCTTCTTCTGTACAAGATAAATATAAGTTATACTGGAGTTACAGCAAAGAGGGAAATTCTGAACAAGTTCTTCAAGAGACTAGGTTTGGCCTATGTTGAGTCAGGCAGCCTGATATAGGAATGAGCTTATACTGAACATACTCAAGTATAAGTACATAATCAATTCATAGATTTAAAAAATAGGATTTCTATTTCTGAGAGTGATTTAGACTAGGAGCTAGCAAGAACTTCTTATTCTAATATTCCCAGATTTTTTTTTTAAAGATTTATTTATTTATACATACAAGCTGGGGTACAGGCCAGAGGCGTGGGGAGGCGAGAGGGTTCACCAGAGACAGAGTGGGGAGCAGAACAGGCAGATCAGAAATACACTGCTGAAGGGAGCAGCGGGCAAGGCAGGAGAGGTCTGCTGTGCCATGTGGGATTCTCCCTGGCTGGGCGTCGAACTTGCATCACGCGTGCTGCCGACAGCTCCACAGCGCAGCGCTCAACCGCTGCACCACCAGGGAGGCCCTAATATTCCCAGATTTTACTTTATTAAATTCAAGTGATGAGATTTTCTGGTCCCCTTTCTGTGTTATTTTTTCAGTGTGTACTATGTCACATTTATTTAATTGTGTGCTATTATAAAACTACTTTGTATCTCTCTACATGATACAAACATACATAGTCACTAAATTAATATATAGGGAAGATTCAAGATGATGTCAGAGGAGGTTCCTTGCTCCCCAAAGGGCCATCTAAGTTAACTAGTAGAGTAACACGCTCAGAGTATCTAGTGGTTTGGGAAGAGATTGGAACACCGCCTGTAAATGAAAGACCAGGCGTACTGCACAAGAAGGGAAATAGTAGAGTTACGCTTCAGTGAGCAAGAGGTAGGTGGAGAGAGAAATGCTCGAAGGCTGTGGCTGGGGTGGGAGATGGCCTTCCAAATTGTAGCCCTGCCACTTGGCTGGTGGCCTCTAAGAGGGGAAGAGGCAAATGGCTTGAAGAAACACTCTTTGACTGAGGGGAAATATATGCAGAGGAGCAGGGGCTCTGCTAGCAGGTATGTCCCCAGCCAAGGCACATGGACAGTAAGCGAGGCTTCACTCCGCCTCCCCCACTGCTCCAGGCCGGTACTGAACTTGTAGGCTGCTACTGGGAACACGCAGAACACTAGACACTAGGGTCTGGAACCCCAGAAAGAGCAGGGCTATCGAAGGTACCACAAACACAAGCCTTCCCCACCCCTACACCCCAGCAAAGGGCATTCATACTGGTGTTTTAACACTTACTAAGTAGGTCTACTGATAACAAATTCACACACTTTTTGTTTGTCTGAGATAGTCTTTATAATTTCTCCTTCATTTTAGAAGGATAATTTTTGCAGAATGCAGGATGTTAGCTTGGCATTTTTATGCCAATATATTAAATATGTATTCTCTCATTGCTTACATGGTTTTTGAGGAGACACTGGATATAATTTTTATTTTTGTTGCTTTATAAGTAAGGTGCTCTTTTTCTATGACTTCCTTCAGGATTTTTTCCACTATCATTGATTTTTTTTATAGGTTGAAAAACATACCAAGGTATAGGTTTTGGAGGGAATTTATCCTATTTGTTTTCTGAGCCTCTTGGATCTGTGGCTTGATGTTTGACATTAATTTGGAAAAATTCTCAGATACTGCTATTTCAAATATTTCTTCTGTTCCTTTCTTCTTTCTTGGGTATTATATATTTAACACACACACAGACACACATATACCATGTATATGTTATATCTTTGGTAGTTAGCCCATACTTGGATATTTTGTTATGCTTATTTCAGTCTCCATTCTCTTTGCATTTGGGTTTTTAAGGATTCTATTAATATATCCATATATCAATATTTATTAATATATTTTAATATAATAAAATCCACAGTGCAGGATTTTTATTCCTAAGTCCTGTCTTATCTACAAATAAACCTATCAAAGGCAAACTTCATTTCTTTTGCTGTTTTTTTTGTTGTTGTTGTTGTTTGTTTTTTAATCTCTAGAATTTCCTTTTGGTTCGTTCTTAGGGTTCCCATATCTCTACTAACACTGCCCATCTGTTCTTGTGTGCTCACTATATTGTCCATCTGTTTCTGTACACCAACTTCTCTACCCAGTGGCTTCCCTAGCATGCTGATCACAGTAGTTTTAAATTCATGATGTTTGCTCTGTCCCTCTCCTCAAACTGTGCTTTTTTTTCTTTTTTGTCATTTGGTATGCCTCGTAATTTTTTTTTCTTGATAGTCAGACAAGATGTATCAGGTAAAAGGAACTACTTGCACTGAGTCTGTGATCCTGGAATACAGACTTCGTAATTGTTTCTTAGGTTTTTTTTTTTTTTTTTTTCCCTGCTCTTGTGGGACAGGGCTAAAGTGGGTTGAAGTTGGGCTTCAACCCAACTTGAACTACCCAAGCAAATTCACCTCTTTTTGTTTCAAGTTTTCCTAACCCATCACTGAGTTCCACAGTGGCTTATGCTCATGAGTCTCTGTTCCAGCAAAGCCACAAATTCCCAGGTCAGTTAGGTGGCTTTAATCACCTCCCAGAAGGTTAGACTTTGGTTAACTATTTCCCCTGAAAGGCAGGTCTTGTTAAAACAAGAATGTTCTGTCATATTTAAAAATGGCTCCTTTCTTCCGGGAAAGTACGAAGGGACTTTGCTCCAGTATTTACCATGAGAACTTGATGGAATTCATAGAGGTAAATATCACAGAATTTTGAGTCCCCTCTACGATTGGGTTCCCTGGAGCTCTTAATTCTGAAAGTTGTTCACACTGAGCTACCCAAGTAAATTCATTGCTTTTTGTTTCAAGTTTTCCTACCCCATCACTGCGTTCCACAGTGACTTCTGCTCATGAGTCTCTGTTCCAGTAAAGCCGCCATGTCCTGGATTTGCCTGTCTGTCCCTCCAGTCGTGGGGGCAGTGGTTTGCTTGTCCTCCTGTCCTTACAGATCAAAGAAGATTTATTGATTTTTCATTCTGTGCGGTTTTTTACTTGTTGTTAAGGCAAAATAGTGATTTTTAAGTTTCTTACATGTGGTAACTGAACATCCCTACTACTTTCTGTGGTAACTTCCTATTAATTTCTAGTAGATGGGAAAAAATTACCCCAGCCCTTTAGTTCTGGTTTGTGTTTAATACAGAAAGAGTGTCTAAGTTCTGTACTAATGAGGGCCTGACCCACATCAGACAAAAAATTGCTCAAGTTTTTGGTACCTGTTTTTTTGTTATGCAACTATTTCTTGTCTATAACACTCTTCCATGTTCTTGTTAACTCCATTCTTGTATGTAGGTGTAAAGTTAAATTTATAAGAATTGTGACTGATTTTTTTGGGAACAGAAAAATATCCTTTTTGCATTTTAGATTGTCTATTATTCTGTTTAGATAAACCTAGATATGACAAATGAGAATACTATCAATTTACGTGGAATATATAAGGTATGATGTTGTACCTTTCTAGTATGTGTCAGGCATTGTACTAAAAAAAAAAAGGATTTATTAATTTATGCATACAAGAGCTGGGGTGTAGGCCAGAGATGTGGGGGTGTGTGTGTGAGAGGGTTTGTCAGAGAAAGTGTGGGGAGCAGAACAAGCAGATTAACTGAAATACAATGCTGAGGGAAGGAACGGGCAAGACAGGAGAGGTCTGCCAAACCATGTGGGTTAGCTCCCTCACCCAGGGTCGAACTCTGCAGATAGCTTGATAGTACTGAGACTTAACCCCTTGTGCCACCAGGGAGGCCCACTGTACTTTTTCTAACACATAATCTCATTTTATGTTTTCCAAGAAATAGAGGTAGGAGCATTATAATATTTATTCTAAAAAGAGAAAACCAAAGCCCAGATCAGTTGAATAATTTAACCAGAGTCACAGAGGTAAGAAAATTCAGAACCAATATTTGAATACAGATATGATCACTTCCAGAGCCCATATAGGCACAACAAATGACTACAAAATGAATCCTTGTTATAATTTATTTTATGAACGAGGAAGATAAGACATCAAGATACTTAGTGATTATCTAATTATGCAAGAACACAGAATGCAGTTGCTCAGGTTGTGCGTTATACAAATCTAAGGGTATTAGTTACAGCATACTGCTAGAACTGAAGTGGTTCATTCCTCTTCCATGATAAATCCTGAAAATATTTGCAAATTACTCTCATGTGCTCCTCAAAACTCTATATACCTGTCTTTATTTTTACTCATGTAACCAGATTATAATTCTTTTTTAATCAAATTCTCTGCCTTTCTAGTACAGTTAGATGTGTTTGTCATAGTTGTCATAGCCTGCATTATGTTATGGGAACCACAACATATATACTTGCTTTTTAAAAAATTTTTAATTTTTTACTGAGGAAATATTAATTTACAGCACTCTATATGATTTAAGGGCAGAGGTTCACCTCTCTTCAAATGCAATTTGCATACAGTAAAATTCCCCTTTTGCAATGTTTTTTTAAATTGTCGTTTATTTATTTTTTAAATTGAGGTAACATTAGGATGCCCCCATCAGCTATCACCACTGGTGTACACCCACCACCAAATCACCCATAGTCCACCACTATAGTTCATTGTGCTTCCTTCCCTCTTAGTTCTTACTCCTTCCTACCACCCTGACCTCTAGAATCTTCAGTTCTATGATCAGCTTTCAAGAGTTAATAATTAAGCTTACTTTGATCTGACCCTTAGTTTGTTTTTTTTTTTTTATATTCTGCCTATCATTGACACCACATGGTATTTGTCTTTCCCCTCACAACTTTATTTCACTTAGCATTGTCCATTCCAGTTCCCTCCATGTTGCCACAAATGGCATGAGTTTATCTTTTTGGATTCTAGTATTTTTCTATTGCAAAATCCATTTCTATGGCATAGATAAAGGCATAGAGTCATGTATTTACCACGCCAGTACTATACAGAATTCTTCCATGTAGGTCACCAACCATCCTGGCTTTCCCGGAAATTAGAGGGATTCTTAGCAGGCAGCTCTTTCAATTTTAAAACTGGAACAGTCTCGGGCAAACTAAGATAAGTTGGATACCCTATTTCTATCACCCTCAAACTTCTCCTTGCAAACCCTTTGTAGCCAACCATTTCCCAAACCACAACACCTAGGAATCATCCATTTATTTTCCATTTCTATAGTTTTCTTTATCCAGAATGCCATCTAATAGAAATTATATAATGTGTATGCTTTTTGGTGTTTGTCCCTGTTCTCTCAATTCTCTGATGAATTTAAGAAAATGAATTATTTTTCAGTTTGCCTGACTTCTATCTTTTCGCAGGGGTGGAAACTTTGCTCTTTTTCCAGCTCTCAACATTTCTGAGCTTCAGCCACTCATCTACTTGTTGAATGGAGGCAAAATATATCTTAAGCAAGAAAATCCAATCGTTTGTCTAAATTTATTAACTGCTTATATATAATAAGCTAAATGACATACGAGAGGTCTAATAGTTTTTCCCCCATTGATGATGCTAGAAACAGAGTAGGTCAAAACAAAGGGTAGAAACAAAAATATTCAAAGTTGTAGAGGATACAAAATGCAGGCCGAAGTGTTATTTAGATTGTAGGGAGCCAATGGTCTCTTTATGACCATCTGGGGGAAAAATACAGCTTTCAGCATTTCTTTGTCAGCTGTTATTATACTCTGGTATCACCAATTAAAGGTCAGTGTTTTATGGAAAACAGTGATTGGTATCATAATTCTCCTTACTTGGTGTTGTAAGGACTAAACAGTTGGTAATCTCTGTTTCCTAATAGACTAATCTCCTCACAACGATAATAAAATTATTACTCAGCAACCTTGTAAATGATCGCAAATGACTGCAATAAGCAAAAGGTATTCAACCTCCTTATTACACACTCTAGGCTTTCCAATATTAATCAAAGAAATTAGTAATGAACAAATGAGGCATTTATTCTCACAAATATAACATATATTTCTCTACCCTCATCCCTTTGCAAGTTTGATAATATAAAAGTAAATTATGGTTATCTTCAAAACATTGTCCCTCACTGCCTTTCTTTACTGAACACAAATGTAAAATTTTATGTCAAAATTTAATAAGAGATACATTTTACCCTGAATAACTGATGAGAAAGGGGGAAAGCAAAGATTGTATAAAGCAAACCTTCAAATAATTTCCAAAAATCAAAGCTGGCAAATAATATTTTTTTGATTCACTTCATCATCAACATTAGAAGCTCACCAACCTATGGGCCTCCCTGGTGGTACAAGGGGTTAAGTTTCAGCACTATGTAGCTATTGGTAGTCACTGCAGCACTAGTTCGATCCCCAGCCAGGGAGCTGACCCACATGGCATAGCAGACTTCTCTCGTCTCGCCCGCTGCTCCCCTCAGCAGTGTATTTCAGTCAATATACCTGTTCTGCTTCCCACTCTCTCTGGTGAATCTTCTCACCCCGCCCCACAGCTCTGGCCTACACCCCAGCTCTTGTATGCATAAATAGAGTGAATCTTTTTTAAAGAAGAAGCTCACCAAACGCTGAAGTCAAACCAATAAAAGCAAGGCAAGGCCATCTTTCTCCCCAGTCATAGATAACAGAAACTAAGGTATGAGTGAGAGGTGACCATAAAGAGAGAGACAAACACAGACACACAGATTCTTTGGCTAACACTAGATACAGTGTCGAACTACATTGGGTAACAAATCAAAACTAGTTGTTAGAATTGGCATAAACTGAAGTGACATGATGCTTATTCTAAAGAGTTTGGTGACCGATCCTGGAACACTTACTCACAGAAAGGTTTTAAAGGTAAGAGTGGAGTTTGGGGTATAATAGTTCTAGATGTTAAAAACAAAGGGTGGCCTAAGTTGTGATCCTGGTAAAGTGTGAAAGAGCTAGTAAAAAAGTACAAGTATAATTGACAAATATATCTATGATGCCCACTCAGTCCAGCTTGCTTTTAAAATCAACATCACGTTACTGCAATAGTATAACTGTAAGTGGTGAAATATTCTTGAACATTCTAACACCACTCTGTGAGGCAAAGGATGCTAGTTGTCTACTTCAGCATACACTTTCCCTTTGCTTCCTGTTAATAAAAACCTAAATTTTAACTGGGAACTCTAGCTCCTGGAACCAGAGACTACATTCCCTACCTAACACCCACATATAGCCAGGTGACCAAAGTCTGACCAAGTTACAGCACTCCACAAGAACTAAAATGGTTAATTCTTCTTCCATGATAAATCCTGAAAATATTGGCAAATTAGTCTCATGTACTCCTCAAAACTTCATATACCTGCCTTTATTTTTACTCGTGATCAGATTAGTATTTCTTATCAAATTCTCTTTCTAATAGTTATGTTTGTCATAGCCTGCACTATGTTATGGTACCCACAATATACTAGTTGCTATTTTAAAAACTGTAATTGTTTATTGAGGTAATATTAGTTTACAACAATGTATATGGTTTAAGGTTGATACCTCTTCAGATGTAATTTGCATAAAGTTCCCCTTTTGCAAAGTCTAGTTCTTTTTTTAAATTTTTATTTATTTATTTTTGTAAATTGAGGTAACATTAGGATCCCCCCCATCAGGTATCACCACTGGTGTGTACCCATCACCAAGGCACCCATAATCCACCACTATAGTCCATTGTGCTTCCTTCCCTCTTTGTTCTTACTCCTCCCTACCACGCTGCCTTCTGGAGTCTTCAGTTCTATGATCGGCTTTCAAGAGTTAGTATTTAAGCTTAGTTTGATCTGACCCTTAGCTTAATTTTTCTATATTCTACATATTAGTACCGCCGCCAGCTTTCCCCCTCATGACTTTATTTCACCTAGCATCATCCATTCCAGCTCCTTCCATGTTGCCACATATGACATAAGTTTATCTTTTTGGATAAGATATTTAATACCTTGCATTTGTTTTAGATTCTGGCATGCTATCATGTAATTGGTATTTTATTACATTTTTTTTCATTAAGGAAATATTGGCTTACAACACTGTATATGATTCAGAAATATAGAATCATCCTTCTTCAGCTGTGTGCTACCACACCACACCCACCTCCAAGGCACCCATAGTCTTCCACTATTTGTGTGCGTGTGTTTGTGTTTGGTTTTCATAAACAAATCCACACTATAGATTTTCCAAGTCATAAATCACATTTTAAAATTTACTATATTATCTAACAACATGTCATATGTCCTGTGATGGTCAGTTTTATGTCAACCAGTTAACCTATCAGTTAATATGTCAATCAGTTTATAATACCAGTTAATCTATCAAACACTAATATAGGTGTGGCTATAGGTATATATATAAAGTATTTTGAAGCGGTAACTAAGGTCCATAATCAGTTGACTTAAGTAAGAGCTAGCGGTTACTCTAAATAATCGGGGTAGTTATTGTCCAGTCATCTGAAAAGGAGAGCAGGTTTCCTGATGTGTAAGCAACCCTACCTGCAGACCCAGGAGTGCAGCCTGCCAGCCTGCCCCTCCTCAGCCCTGCCACGCAGAGCCGCTCAAGTCTAGTCGGCTACCCAAATCACTAACTCCTTCACTAACTTTACATAGCTCCAGCTGGCTCAATCAATTGATATATTCCCCAAATCAAAAAGATTAAAAATAGGGCCTCCCTGGTGGTGCAAGGGGTTAAGTCTCAATCTACAAAGCTATTGTAGCCACTGCATGATGAGATCGATCCCCAGCCAGGGAGATTCCCACATGGCACAGCAGACCTCTCCTGTCCCACCCGCTGCTCCCCTCAACAGTGTATTCCAGTCAATCTGTCGCCTGCTCTGTCTCTGGTGAATCCTCTCACCTCCCCCCCGCCCCACACCTCTTGCCTACACTCCAGCTCCTGTATGCATAAATAAATAAATCTTTTAAAAAAGATTTAAAATAGAGCAAAATCAATTGAAAAAAATTAGGGAAATGTTTCTATGAAGGAATTGAGCTATAATTTTTAACTTCACTATCACATGTAAGCTCCAATTAGAGAAACAGTTTCTTCATTTCTTTCTTCTTCCAGCAGGCCTTAGAAAATTTGCATTTTCAATAAAATGAGGTGCTTTTTCTCTAAGAACTCTCAGATGACTTCATCCAGTGACATATCTTTGAATTAAATTTTACTCACATTCCCTATTAAGATCACAGTCAATCAGTTTTGCCTTAGGAAGGTGAATTTATGATAGACAGTGTTCTGATTCAGTCATTTGGAGTCTGAACCAGGTTTTCTTTTTTTTGAAATTAATTAATTGATATATATTTTACATCACTGCTCATTTTTGTACAGTATTAGAAAATACTGAACCAGGTTTTCACTTCACTTTTAGATGTCTGCAAATAGTTTCTAACATTCAAAAATTTACTCTAGAATAGATCATTTTCATCACTTCATGACACCCTTCCAGAAACAATGCTAGAGTCTTTGCTTATGCTCTTTGTTCTAATGGATAAGAGAACAGGATTATATTTTGAGCCTTCACTATTAAGACTGCAGTTTTGTGTACACTAATTATCTCTTGGGTTAGCTGCTGGAGATCACTCGTCATGGTAGTCTACGGGAGCCTGAATCACTGCAGTGTTTTTAAGTATTTTAAGGATTGTAGATAGTCAAAGTCAAGACAGTTTGACATTGGAATCAGGGCATTTCCCCTGATCTGATTTTCCTAAGGCATGTCTTTGGAATATAAATAAGTGGATGGAAATAGTTTTTTTTAATATGAAAAAGAAAGATTTAATAGATGTTAAGGACTCAATGTTTGTGTTTTGTCAACTCATATTTTGAAATCTAATCCCTAATGTGGTAGTATTGGGAGATGGGGTCTGCAGGAGGCGATTAAATCATAAGGGTGGACCCCTCATGAATGGGATTACAGTCCTACAAGAAGAGACGAGAGTTTGTTCTATTTCTACCACATGAAGATAGTAGGAAAGTTGCAGTCTGCAACTTGGAAGAGGGCTCTTGCCAGCACCTGGCTGTGCTGGTATACCCTGATCTCCACTTCCAGAACTATAAGAAATGTTTCTTATAGTTAATGTTTTTAAGTCACCCACTCTATACACCTTGTAACTAGCAGCCAAAACTGACTAAAACAATAGTCAAATAACTTAGGGGAAGAGTGGGTTAAAGAAAGTTCTAAGATGTCACTACTACATGACTTCTCACAACATTCGACATGCTTATGTGCACCCGGAATTATTCAGAATGGAAATCAGCAGACAGCCTCCGCAGTTCCTCAGGAGCCAGATTTGAGCCACCTTTCCCAGAAAATCCATTTTATGCACTATTGCCAAGTGGAATTATCCTTTCTCTAAGAAGTCCCACTAATATCTAAAATATGGGACAAATTATCTTATAAAGACACTTACTCTAAGTAGCAGTACATAAAATATTTTATATTCATATATCTAACATTGATTGAGGGTTATATATAACTTAGAATTAGACACTGAAAATTCCTGGACCACCTTAGACAATTTACCTTAGACTTTCATCACATTTACAAAATGAGTTTGAGGCTTAAGACATTTTGTGACCTTACAGTTTCTCTTATGCTTCCAAGCTCCAGTGAATATTTTTATTTCAGTCTCCTGCAATACCCATTATATTTAGGAACCATTGATTTTTACTATATTTTTCTTGCTCAAAGCATTCACAAAATACTGCAAATATTGCTCAAAGCATTCACAAGGCAGAAACCTTGTAGATTTTGAAATAATGTTTCTGCTAGTCTAGTCTGCATAAAGTAAAAATTCATGCAATAATTTGTTTCTGAATTTTTAAATATGATATTTTTGTATCTCTACCAAGAAAACTGGGACTTTCACCAAGGAAGGGGAGGTTATTTTACTCATAGTATTGGAAGAGCATTAACTCATCTGTATAGAATAGTGAATAAATTTTCCAAATTCAGCATGATGATAGCATCGTGGGCTTCTATACACCCCATCCCCTTGTGTATCCTAGTTTGATTTCTTAGGCAGCATCTTTAGCATATATCCTCATTTTCTGCAAGTTAGGGATGTGCCTGTTAAACTGTTTGTGGATGGACATTTAGTACATGGGGCGAGAGTAGGCACTATTGTGGCATATTTGAGGCTAACTCTTTTTCATTGTTAAAGTCTAATATAATTCTGTAGGAGAAGTGAAAAGGCATCTAGTTATAATGAAAAGGTTTATCCTGATTAGAAAAAAAGGATACGCTTTGCAACTTTCTTATAAATGGATGTTCCTTTTCTCTGCAGTTATTTCAAAGGTTTTATTAAAACTTATCATCTTTCCTATTTAACAGAAATAAAACTTTAATAATTTCCCTTTCCAATATTCTAAAGTTACAATAAAAGGTTTATATTGTTAAGGAAGGTCCCATATGCCCCGCGCCCACTTAGTGAGGGGTGGAGCTGAGAGGCCAGGTGAAGCTATAGAACAGGAGAGGCAGATGGGCTCAGGGTGGGAAAGAGAGAAGAGCTCTGGCAGCTGTGGTCAGACTTGCCCCCTGGTACTGCTGGGAAGGAGAATCACATGGAGAAGAAGTGCTCACTTGCTTCTCTGCGTTGGACTTGCCCGGGACTTAGAGGAGACATGTGAGGACAGACATGTAGAGACACTTGGAAGACACTTGTGGGTGGAAGACACATGGGCAGGCTGACAATGGCAGCTGTTATCTTTGTACTTCGATCTTGCTCCTTTCATCCCACATGTGTCTGGCCACTTCTGCCCCATTTCCTTGGCTCCCCACCAGAAGTTGCCTTAGACTTGTGGCAAACTTTTGGGCTTCAGTGGCCCTGCTCTAGGCCAGCCCTTTTTGGCTAGGCATTTACCCCTGAGGGGATGGGTGACTTTGGGTGTTTTATTGGGAAACTATTATCCTTTCTTCTTTTCTCTCTCTATGACTTTTCTCAGACTAATCTATGAAATGTCTTTCACACTAAGAGTGCCTGTGCCTTTGTGTTCACAGATGGCCATGACTATACAAGTTTGGGATACACCTTGGTCGTGTGCTAACAGAATCATATGGATTACAGACATTATTTCTATAAAAATATCAATTTTTTAAATAACCTTTTAGTTGATCAACTTTTATTCAGACACTTCTTCTGATGATCTAAAAATAATTTTAAAAATAGACTAAGGCAATGCCATTTTTAAAAATAGTATAACCAACTTGTAAAATGTTAAGTGTTAAAAAGGTTTATAGATAAGTACACACAAATATACTTAAATATTTCCTTATGTTTCTATATTTTTGAGGCAGGAATAACAAAAATAAATACATCTAAAATATAGGAGAGATTTTTTTTTTCTAAAAATGCATTAGCTAGCATACATCCAGCCGTTTCAAAAAACATTTCTTCCTTTCTCCCTCTCTTCCCTCTCCCCTCTTCTCTCCCTGCCTACCTCTCTCCCTAGTGAATATATCACACCTTTATAAAGATAGTAGTTGTACATCTATAAGCTAATGTGTAAATCACATAAGATGTGATCCACACTGTTTATTCTAAGAGTCATGCAAAAAAGAACTTAATATATGAAACCAATGGAAAATATAAATCCCCTATTGATTTTCATCAAGACTTCGATATTTTTGAAAATTCACTTTCCTATCTTCCTTTTTCTGATGCACTGCAACCACCTCTGAATTTGCTTCTTCCTCAGACTACAGAGAAACAGTCCCAACCTTTTCGCAGACCGTGATCCATACCTACCCTATTTCTTCTTCACTTTCTATAATTTCTCTGACACTACCAAAAACTGTTCTTTCCTCTGCCAGTGAGAAACTAACAATATTATGGGTCTGCTAGCATCCAGGACTATGAAGATGCTGTCTGGTAGTGGACAGGGTCTGAAGAACTTATGTCGTTAGTGCTATTTTGTGGGAGGTCCTCTACCTTTTCTACCCATTTGTCTGTGATATTCGCCTGACCTAAAGAGACCCTTAGGAAATACTACGCTGACTTGCACTCACTCATCACTGCATTGGTTAGTCATGGTAAGTCAAAGACTTGGATTCTGTTGTAAGAAATAAGGGGCCAGTTAGGCCACCAGAATGGTCCACATATTCTGTCTCTACTATGAACCAGAGTTCATATAACACTGTGACTAAAACTTGCATGAGTGCTGTGATTCATTTGAGTTCCTGTATCATTAGTCCCTGTTAAATATCTCACCTGAAAATCTCTTGAAGAATAATTTCTGGAGGATTTGCTTATTCTTGGCACTCTGCTTTAATATCATTTAAAACAAATAAGTTCTCGTAACTCTTACATTTAAAGGCTTTTAATATTAAAGAACTTCATGCATTGGAATAAAATTGTATTAAAAATTGGGCAAAAGCTTATAAGAATATCATTTAAAGAGTTAGGGAAGAAATATATGAAAATGAGGCATACAGAGTTATGTGTATCCAGATTGTAGAAAACCTCCCTCTTACACCAGGTAAAATGTTTGCAATGTTACACTAAGAGCAATGGAAAGACTTTTCAGGGCTTTAAACAAAGCAAAATTATTGGATTAACTTTTGAAAAATATTTTTCATAAGAAGGATTATTCTTGACTTTTCATTGCTTAATTAACAGCTGGTTTTGATCATTTATCAAATCATTTGCAGCCCAATAATTATTTTATTCTGATCCTTTTATTTTTTTTATCTACTTTTATTTGGCTTACTGTTTAAAGACTTAAAATGTATGTTATAATTTGTCATTACTGTTGGTTTGGCCATTTTCATAACTTTTATACATATACATTGATGTAATTTAATTAGCACATGAAAGCTCCATGAAAAATATATTTTTATTGTGAGAGATTATCTTGAAAGTTTAACCATAATTAAATTAACTTTATAAGGTCTGTGAAATAATGATCATTTGTCTGAATCTAGATTATACAAAGCAAAATTTGAATGTCACCATGAGGAATCGCCATACAGCTTTCCATAGCGGTTGGACCAGTTCACATTCCCACCAGCAGTGTAAAAGAGTTCCTTTTTCTCCACATCCTTTCCAGCATTTGTTGTTGCCTGTATTTTTAATGTGTGCCATCCTCCAGGTGTGAGGTGGTATTTCAATGTGGTTTTGGTTTGCATTTCTCTGATTATGAGTGATGTTGAACATTTTTTCATGTACCTGTTGGCCATTTGCTTTTCTTCTTTGGAGAAGTGCCTTTTTAGCTCTTCTGCCCATTTTTTGGCTGGATTATTGGCTTTGTTTTTGCTGAGTTGTGTGAGTTCCTTGTAAATTTTTGTTATCAGTCCTTTATTGGTTGTATTGTGTGCAAAGATCTTTTCCCAGTTGGTAGGGTGTCTGTTTGTTTTGGTTAATGTTTCTTTTGCTGTACAGAAGCTTTTTATTTTGATGTAATCCCACCTGTTTACCTTGTCCTTTATTTCCTTCGCTTTGGGGGATGCGTCGTTAAAGATTTTGCTGAGATGTATGTCATGTAGAGTTTTGCCTATATTTTCTTCTATAAATTTTATGGTTTCAGGTCTTACGTCTAGGTCTTTTATCCATTTTGAGTTGGTTTTTGGGTAGGATGTGAGGCAGTAGTCTAGCTTCATTTTTTTGCATGTGGCTGTCCAGTTTTCCCAGCACCATTTATTGAATAGACTGTCCTTGTTCCACTGCATTTTCTTTGCTCCTTTGTCAAAGATTAGTTGTTCATATATATGTGGCTTTAATTCTGGGTATTCTATTTGGGTCCATTGGTCCTTGTGAGAAAAATATCGAATGGTTTCACTTATAACAGGACTATAGGGAAACCAAATAGGAGAGAGACACTGGGGGGGGTGG
>PVIJ01013313.1:0-30200 GCA_004024925.1 Scalopus aquaticus | reverse complement strand
TGGAGTAGAAAAGGACACAAGGGACCATGGAGATGGATCATGGGTGAATTGGTGGTGGGTTACCCAAGGGGAATACAAAATGTAAATGATATAAATAACAATAAAAATGTATATTAAAAACATGAAAAAAAAAAGAAAGTCACCGTGAAAAATATATTGGAATTGAAAGAATGTAAAAGAAATACTAAAATTTTGTAATCACTTTAGAAACTTCCCTACTTCTCCAAATCATTGTCATTCTCTGTTAGCTGTTCCCTTAGGGATCAATGAAAGGTGTTCTGGTTTGAAAACTCTACTAGTGCAGAAAAGAATTGTGTTTGGTTTGTATAGTCATGTCATGGAGCTTTAAGGAAAGTAATAAAAATCACTGATGCTCTCCAGAAAAATAGAAGCTTGCCACCCAGAAACAAATGTCCTAAAGAAACTTTGGCCTTTGAAGAAAAACCGTTCAATTACTGTTCAGTAAAGGGAAAGAGAATCTGTGTATATATACATGAAACATGGGATATCAGATGGAAACATTGGGGAATAAAATGACAAATAATACAATTGAAAAATGCATGAAGGATGAATACATATTAACACAAGGAATATTTACAACAAGCACATGAAAAGATGCCCAATACCTATTCATTAGGGAAATACATGTCAATACCAAAATACCACTTCATACCACACTACATTGGCTAGAATCACAATGTTAGATAATAACAGGTCTTGACAAGGATGTGGTGAAACTAGAGTCTTGTATACTGCTGATGGAATGTAAAATGTTGTAGTTGCTTTGGAAAACACTCTGGCATTTGCTCAACGGATGAAACAAAGTTAGTTCATGATCCAGAAATTCAATTGCCAAGTATATACATGAGAGAAATGAAAACTTATGTCCATACAAAAACTTGAACATGAATGCTTATTGAAGAATTATTCATAATACTCCAAACTGGAAGCAACTCAAGTGTCTCAACTGATTAATGAATATATAAAATGTGGTATAATCCTTAAAATGAAATATTTTTCAGTCATAAAAAGGAATGGGGTTTGATAAATATTACAACATGGATGAAAATGTTACAAACATTATGCTTAGTGAAAGAAGCCAGTCAAAGAAGCTATATATTATATGATTCCATTAATATGAAATATCCTGAATAGTGAAATCTATAAAGATAGAATATAGATTAGTGACAGTAAAGGTAGGGAGTTCCTTTTAGTGGTGATGAAATGTTCTACAGATGACTGATGATGATTGAATATATCTATGAATATCCTAAAATGCTACTTTTTTATACTGTAAATAGATTAGTTGTATGGAATATATCAATTATTTCCAAGTGTTTTTTTAAAAAAGAAGATATGTCATTAACTCTTTAACTCATTGTAACCCCTGATTATATTTGGCATAGATTTTAATATGGACCCAAAACCCTAAAGGTCACTAGTGTAGTGTCATAATATTGTGACACTATATGGTAAAGAGTGATGGCGCTGAACATTCACATCAGAATTTTCTGATGTGAAATACACACTCCCTTTGACAGGACATGAAATATTCTTCCCAGAAGTCAGAGGTCAGGAGGAATGTGGGTTACACTAGTATATAAAAGACCAATCCATCTCTTATACATTGTTTGACAGAAAACATAGCTCTCATTTATCTTTATAAAATATCCATGAGCTTCAATTCCAGCTTTAAAAATAAGATAAGCAATACCTTATTAATTCTAATCCCAGATATATGTATCTTATTTTTCCTAGATATTAAGTAGAGAGTAGCTGGATACTGACATGAGTAAAACAGTATAATGACAGTTATATATGCAGACTTTTCTGGGACTTCCTCAATTTTAAATGACTCATTTTACTGTCTCTTTATATTCATAACCATCAGGCATCATGTCCAAATTTTTCACTTGTAGAATATGATTACTCAGTTTGCATAAAGGAATTGGATGCCAGAATTCAGAAAAGCAAACTGTCACAAACTTAAATCTATGTCTACATTAAAACATATATCTATACATATTTAATCACTGAGGGGGATTAATATTGCAAAATAAATCAATTATTTCATTTTAGAAGTTTCTTCCAAAAGCTAAATTATATGTATACTAAAAACTTGTGTCCTAATGTCACTAAAATGCCATACGCCAGACTGTTAACACTATAATACTGAAGTACCATCACTGTATAAGACAAAATATGCCTTTCTCCAAAGTTGAGTACCACATGCTGGTTTTCTGCAATTCTCCTCCTAAGTATTCTTGCAGGTTCCATGGTAGAAGTAGAGATGTATTCCTACAGGTATTCTGAAATGGCATTATTCTCAATATTCTTCAAAACCTCTTGTGTACTTTAGGCATTGGGAGTCAACAGTTTCAAAATGTCTTCATTTCCTAATTTAGCCACAGGAGAGAACTGTGTCACTCCGAGACAGGAGAGGTTTACTAAGTCTGTGCTGTATGTGTGCTGGTTATTCAATTAATGTTCTCTAAATTGAACAACCAAGTATCTTTGAATTCCTTAGTTGTTCTCACCCAAAGAATTGAATTTTATAAAAAAAACTATCAAAATCTTTAAACTTGGAAGTACTAGTTTATAATGAGCCAGATCATTCCAGGGCTTAAGCTTGGAGCAGTCTTGGTTAGGTACTTTAGGAAGCTATATTAACTCTTTAACCACAAGGGATACATTTAGTAAATTACTAGTTCTCTGCTCATTTGCATGGCTGACTTGCTCTAATTTTTACTTGGGATGGGATCTTGGTAGGGCATAGTGAATGAGAGGAGCTATTGTGAATGACTATATGTGAATTTGTCAAATTATTATAACCCAACATTAGCTAGCACTTGACCATCTGCAAGATGTTTCTAATAGTTATTATACAGGGTAAACTAGTGTAACACATTTTCTTTGAAATGTAATACTCCAAATAAATTTAATGTCAATATTTCCTTTTCACAGAATAATCCAGAGTTTATAGGAATATATGGTAGAAAGTTGAAGTTGTTTTGTCCATTAGCTATCCAAATCAGTGGTGAACTGCTGATAGAGAGGTGTGGGGGACAATTCTGCTTTGTAAGGTCATCCAGGGACTAAGGATCCTTCTATCCTGCTGCGTTTTAAATTATTAGGGGTCAGAGTTGTCTCACATCAGTATATTTGCTCTCTGGCTTTTAGGAAAGAATGAAAGGAAGATTTGAAGCAGTAACACTGTCTTAAGAAAGTGGCACTAATTGGGGCCTCCCTGGTGGTGCAGCGGTTGAGCGCTGCGCTGTGGAGCTGTTGGCGGCGGCGACGCGAGTTCGACACGGCGACGCGAGTTCGACGCCGGGCCGGGGAGAATCCCACATGGTGCGGCAGACCTCTCCTGCCTCGCCCGCTGCTCCCCTCAGCAGTGTACTTCTGATCTGCCTGTTCTGCTCCCCACTCTGTCTCTGGTGGGCCCTCTCGCCGCCCCACGCCTCTGGCCTGTACCCCAACTTGTGTGTATAAATAAAAAATAAATCTTTAAAAAAAAAAAAAAGAAAGTGGCACTAATTAGTTTCATTCATATTTCGCTAGTGAAAACTGAAATGGTCACTCATAGCTGCAGTGAAAATCTGGAAACCATGTGCCCTGCTTAAAACTTGGTGTGATTTCATGGCTAAAGCGGGAGATGCAAAATAGTTCTGTCAATGAATGGGTATTCAGTATGGTAGCAGTGACAGAGCTCATTTGAACTCATAGTGGCTGGTGCTTGAATGCTTACTGTTTTCTTATATTTTACAGACAGTGAAATTAAAGCTGGGAAGAAGAAAATAATTTGTACCTATTACAACTGACGCCAAGAGTTTTTAAAAGAACTAATTAAAGAAACAATGTAAATAGCAGAATTTATGACAGAAGAAATAGCTGCAAGAATTAAAAATGAATGCTTCTGGGGAACAGGACTTAAGGTTTGGGAGTCTGGAAGCAAACTGCTGATTTTTATTGCAAAGATTTTGACTTAACCTGATTTTTAAAATATATGCAACTATTACTTTGATAAAGGATTGAAGATTAAAGAACAATACACATATATTGTAAATTTTATATATTTCTATAACATATACATACACATTGAAAACAAATAAAATATAAGTAAACTCACCAGCCATAATTTATCATATTGTTTCTATTCTCTCTTTTGATTCCTGATAATAACTATCCTGTCTCTAGAAGTTCTCTAGGGAATATTAAATTCCAAGTCATTATTTCTTTTTGAAAAAGGATATACCAAAATAGTTATCCCATCGCACTGAAATCAGTCCTCACCAGCTTCACATCAAAAATTTACAGCAGATTTAGGTGGATATATGGAAAAAACAGTTACGCTTCATTTTGCTGAAATTGATAACCCCTCCAATATTCATGAGTAATGAACTTCATCCAGTTCTATTCAACTTGATTAATAACAGCGATGAAGAAATCCAGACGCAGCAGTGCCCTTAGATATTACTGTATATTTGGTCAATATATGAAGTTTATTGGGCCTCCTCGGTGGCGCAGCAGTTGAGCGCTGCGCTGTGGAGCTGTCGGCAGCGGCGACACGAGTTCGACGCCCGGCCGGGGAGAATCCCACATGGTGCGGCAGACCTCTCCTGCCTTGCTCGCTGCTCCCCTCAGCAGTGTACTTCTGATCTGCCTGTTCTGCTCCCCACTCTGTCTCTGGTGGGCCCTCTCGCCGCCCCACGCCTCTGGCCTGTACCCTAGCTTGTATGTATAAATAAAATAAAAATTCTTTAAAAAAATATATATGAAGTTTATTTATAATATCTCTGACAATCGTGTGGTCATTCAGCATCTTCTTAAACCTACTGAGTGATGGAGAGCTCACCATTTCACAAGTCATACTCTGTTCTAAGTATAATCAACATCTCCCCGCCAGTTTATCTCTCCCCTACCCAAAGTCCCTGGCCAAGTGGCAGTGCCACAGCCATTTTATGGCCTCTGCCCCTTCCACATCCTCCAAGCAGCTCTCTCCATCCATGTCTTTTTCACTAAGGCAAGACTCTCTGTGTTCTGGCACAGTCTGCCTGGTCTGTTGTCCAAGAGGTGTTCCAGTTCCATCCCAAGCCATGGTACTCTTTGGGTGCAATATTCCCCTAGTTAAGCTTGCATCATCCTCTGGGGAACAAAGCAAGAAGCCTCCTCTAACACCATCTTTATATGCATTGCCTCACCCTCTATTTTTCATAGAACAATAGTTGTAATATTTTCTCATTACTGATTTTATTTTGGTACACTTCTACTTTCAGTGATATCCCATTATCTTTAGGATAAAGCCCAAATTAGGATAAATTCCTTATATCTTTGCTTCTCTCTAAGTTTCTTCCACATGCTCCTCTTTCTCTTAGAATACTGTTATACAGAATAGAATATTGCTCTATTCCTCCTTCCTATATTTGGATTAATCATCTTCATTGTCATTACTTCTTCTGGGAATCATTACAATATGCCATCAACTGGGTTGGCCTCCTTATTATAGTTTTTTTTTTTTTCCTAATAACATCCTTCCCCTTCCCTATAGTGGTATTCATCACACTGTGTTGTAATTAACTGTTCATTATTCCCTCTGAATTGCGAACTTCACGAGGGAAGAGGACCAAAGCTAGTCATGTTCACTATCTTCAGCATCTTGTACTATAATTGGCCCATGGTAGATTCTTGCCTCTGCTTTAATTGCTAGAAGTTTTTTCTCTGTATTTAATAAAAATCTGTTTTCTTCTGAGTCTACACAGCATAATCTCTGTTCTAAAAGTCACTCATTAACACACTATTAAAACCACTATTATTCGTTACCTTTAAATCTTCCATCGTCTGTCTAAACACTGATACTTTTAATTTTAATACATTTTATTTTACATGTTAATCTGAGTTTAAGTGAAGACCATAAATAATAAATTTTGTTCACATGATGGTGGACAAACTGAAAGACACAAAAATTATATGAATGAAATTTATTAAAATTTCAAGCTAAATCTGAGTGTGTGACTTAAGTGTGACAGCAATGGGTTTCTACTACTTATTCATGTGAACCTGAGTTTTGGGACAATAAAATTATGAATAATAGCTTTATATTACATATACAATTACTCTTAATTGTCATCTTGCAGTATCCTGGGATGAAGTAAAAATGACTTTCAGCACTTACCCATGTAAAACATATTGGTTCCACTGGATTTTTTAATAATTGTTAACCACCAGTTAGATAAGTGATGGAATAAGAGACCAGGAATATCACCATATTGAAAGTCTTTCTATATGGAAAAATTTAGCAAGAAGAAATGCATTTCTGCTCTAAAACTCTAGTACAACCAGGGTTTCCCATACTCTTTTATGCCATTAATTTGCATAATTTTAGTGGAGGACTTTCATTATTACTACCAAACTTTTTCTAAACTTCCTTTTTTTTTGAAGATTTATTTACTTATGCATACAAGCTGGGGTATAGGTCAGAGGTGTGGGGTGGTGAGAGGATTCACCAGAGACAGTGGGGAGAAGAACAGGCAGATCAGAAATACACTGCTGAGGGGAGCAGTGGGTGAGGCAGGAGAGTCTGCTGCACCATGTGGGAATCTCCCTGGCTGGGTATCGAACTCATGCTGCAGTGGCTCTGGATAGCTTCATAGTGCTACGCTTAACCCGTTGCACCACCAGGGAAGCCCACTTTTTCTAAACTTTCAACGCTACCTGTATATTGATCTGTCACTTAATGGCTTTATAACTGTTCCCATTTTGTAAACTATGCCTTTGATAAGTAGTTCTTTCTATCTTCACCAAAGTCTGTCGCTATATTTTTGAACAGAAGGATTAAATTCTAAATTACATCACTAGAGATTTTTGACCATTCTGAAAGTGTTGTAATGAACATACCACTAATATAAGTTCTATGTCCTTGTTATTATATCTGATGTCCAGATACAGGGACTATGTACTATTGTTTGAAGTGGCAAAGACAAGGGTTATATCCATGCATTATTGCTTGGTCTTTCTGCATCAATTTACTTGATTTTACTTCTAATTGGTAAGTTGTTTTTACTGTACAAATAATGCTAAATGAAGGACTATGCAGGAAATAAGCTATTTGAACATGCTTTCATTTTATTACAAATAATTTCCCATCATCACATCAGCCTTTTATTGTTTCAAAATAGTCTCCACCAGGTACATTTTGTTACTGCTTATGTTATATTCTGCACAATTGATCAGTCTTTCCATTCCCTCTCTTTCTTATAGATTTGCCAGTGAGACAGGAAATTATCATGTGAATCACTCAAGGATCATCACACTTCACACATCTCGGAGTAAGACTATGCCATTATAGCTGTGATCTCTTGCAACTGCCATAATTTTTTTTACTGAAAAAATACTCAAACCCTCTGTTTTTGAAAAACAAATAAAATTATATAGTTTGTTCCTGAATTTTTCCATTCAATATTAAAACATCGGTTGGAACTTGAAAGAAAAAGAAAAAGCATTGTTGTTACAAAATTAATCTGTATGATTAAGACCTCACTAATTCCACTTATAAAATATAAAATAATTCAATTTTTTTTCTAGGAAGAACTGAGGTATGGTTAGAGGTGTGGGGGATGAGAGGATTCACCAGAGACAGAGTGGGGAGCAGAACAGGTAGACTGACTGAAATACACTGCTGAGGGGAGCAACAGGCAAGGCAGGAGAGTTCTGCTGCCCCAAATGTGGGTCAGCTCCCTGGCTGGGGACTGAACTCAGGCTACAGTAGTGATCCTGATAGTGCTGAAACTTAAATCATAGACCACCAGGAGGTCCTCAGCTTTCTATTTTGATTCATAATGAATTTATGCATTTATTACAGGTCTGTTTTCTATTGTGCCTTTTAGACTTGTAAAGGCCCTTATCTCCATTTTCTCATTTGTTATAAAATAGAATTTTACAGTATTTCAAAATAGCCTGCTCTTCCCATTATTTATTTTTTAAATTTTATAAGACTTCTTATACTTATATTAAAATATTCATGATGAAACACAATGGGTCATATCTTTCACCCAAAATGTATTTCATTCTGAATGCTAATGCCTCACATTCCATAATATATTACAACTGAAAAACTCTTAGATGTACTAATTTATCTAATTTGGTCCATATAAGATTCCAAGTGAATACATAGAATAGATGCTATTGGCTCCATTTCACAGGTCAGGAAACATAACCTCAGAGTTTATGTTCCTCTGAAAAGGAAATACAGCTGTGGCAACATCAGCGCTTGAAACCTGTTTTGCCAAATTCATTTACTTTACCATGGCCACCAGCAGCAGCTGCAGCAAGAAATATGATAGTGACCTTTCATAAGAAGATTTTTATCACACTGGGGGAAAGAACACAATTTCACCAGAAGTGTTTGAAATAGTAATTGTCTTTTAGGTTAGTTCTAGTTTTAAGAAGTTAAAATTCATTTTGCATAATCACTTTAAAGTTCCAAGCCTAGTGGACATTTTTGTTTTTCTAGGATGGTGACCATTTTAGCCAACCAAATGCTAGGATATGTGACAGGCTTTAAAGAGCACACTCAGTGCTCTGTCCCCTGTGTTGGGGATGGTCACCATGTGTTGCAGCCATAATGAAGCTAACTGCACTGAGGATCTGAAAGAAGACATGGTTCTTGCTCAACTCAGTGACATCCTACCAGAGTGACCTCAGTCAAGTCACTTTTTGTCTTAGAGTCAGTTTTTCCTAATGTAATGTGGGAAGAGTAAGTCCTATCTCAGGAGTTGAAAAGGTGATCATATACTAAATATTCATGGAAGGATTTATAAACTATAAAGTGCTGTACAAATGTTAGGTATTTGTCCTAAACCAGTTTTATATTGGAGAAATCTATACTATTGGTTAACTGTGCCACTTGGAAAAGTCTCTTAACATAGCAAATTGTCCCTTTTGAACAAATATGTAGGCTACATCTAAGAATTCAAAATTCAGCTTCCAAATTGTTTGCTTATGCTTTGTATCAATGTTCCGGAAATAAAAAAGAAATTGTTCTGTTCTTTTGCTGTGAGCATAATATTCAGCATATGCTATTATAGTTACCTAAAAGGACATAATTTGGTCACTGTGAAAGGATACTTCTACTAAGGTAGTTTAGTGAAAGCACAATTTCAATAAAGTAAAAATACTATCTTGTTGACCTGTATTCAAACACAGAGCCTAACAGTTCACAGACTCAGAAGGAAAAGTCACACCAAGGTTCCTGCAATCTGAGGAACTGCTGGGCTAAGCAGAGGTGGAACTTGGACAGCTCTATCTGCAGGTGCCTGCAAAGGGAGGTTGCTGCCCCCACAGTCACAGTCTGCACCCCTGATTCTCACATTCATGTTGGTGTTCTCTCACCAATTACTTGTACCCCTAGAGCACCCCACTGTCTTCTAGGAGAACCCTCATTATCCTCGCAAGCTCTGACTCTAGTTTGAAGATAAATCTCTGCCCAGGTGGCCTGACCTCTGAGAAGTGCTAAGACAGAAACTCAACCTAAAAGTAAATTCAAATCCCCTGGGATTCTTCACTTGCTTGATCTCTTTTTGGATTTCTCATCCCTATACAATTTGCATTCCACTTGTTTCCATACTTTCCACATGTGATTCATCCCCAGATCTATCCTACAATCTCCCCCTCCCAAATCTTCTCCTCCATATGCTACATCCCCACTCAGCATGCATGCGCATACGTGCACACACTCTGTCCTATGTTGCAGCTCCGCCACTGAACTGCATAGAAGGGAAGACACTGAGAAGGGGAGCAGGATCCTCTGCGGTGGGAAGAAGCTATTTAACGTCATTCTTATTTTAGTTTTGAATCCCCTGAAATGTCTTTGTGTAATTATCTTCAGAATAGCTGAGATAAACCACAATACTAGAGGAGACTTTATTAAATATCAAGATAATATATGAAAATAAAGAAAAAGTTTCTAAGAATTCAGCTTCCTGCTGTGAGTCAGAAACACTGCGTCTGTCCAAAGACAGATCAGAGAACCTCATGCTAGATCCAAACACTTAATATGTGGACCTACCACACTACCTCAGTTTGTGTTTTTATGCTTCATTTCTTACCCCAGACACCATTTTTACTTGTTCCTTTTTCTTTTCACTCCTGGAGGCTCGGTGATCTTTAAAAAAAAAAAAAACAACTTTCCTTCCAGGATTAAAGAGAAAGTCACAAAGTCCTCAGAGGAGAATATTGAAATGATTTCCTCTTGAAGAAACTAGTGTGATTCAATACAGATATTTCTAAACTTCACTATGCTTCACAATCACCTCTGAAGTACTAGGTAAATAATGGAGATTTACGGATCCAACAAAGAAGTCAAAAGATTTCCTTTTGTATAGAACCTGGTAATGTGCTTTTTTTTATAATATGCCAATATTTTTTCTTATATGGTCCATGAACTATAATTTAAGAATCAGTGATAAATTGGAAAAGGCATGTGCATTACAGTAGGCAAGATAGTGATCAAATCCCAGTTTTGTCATTTGCTTTGTCACATTGAAGGGATTCTCTAACTTCCTATGTCTCAGTTTATCTCATAGTGAAGAAATATAAGAAACAAGCAGACATTTGCATAAAATATAATTTTCTAAGTTGACATATGATTATCATATAATAGTGTGGGTGATGTCCTTTAGCTCAAGATATAAAACAAATAATAAGCTCCTCTGATTCTCACATCCACGTTGGTGTTCTCTCACCAATTACTTGTACCACTGGAGACCCCCATTGTTTTCTAGGAGAACCCTCATTATCCTTGCTCCAGTCATCATCCATTCCAGTCCTCCAGAGATAACTGCCATTCTGAAATTTAAGGTATTCCTTTCCTTGACTTTCTTCACAATTCTGTTAACTAAGTATGTCTAATACATATTGTTTATTTTTACCTTCTTTTTGAAGATCATACAAATTATAAAATGAACTACTCACTCTTCGTGTGTGGCTTCTTTTACTCAGTGTTATATCTTCAAGATTCAAGTACACTGTTGTGCTTCTGTAGTTCACTCCCATTGTTGCAGAATGTTCTGGAATATGCCACACTGTGTTTCATTATCCTGTTATTGATGGGTATTTGATTGTTTCCTGTTTGAACCTATTTTGAATACTTTTACTATGTCTATTCTTTTGTATGCATCCCAGTACATACACGTTTGTAGAGTTTAAAACCACGAGTAGAAAAATATAGGTGTAGCTTCAACTTTAGTCAATATGTTAAATTTAGTTCAAGGTATTTTTATAAACCTGTATGTCTCTCCACTGTATATAAAAATTCAGTTTGCTGAATTTGTCTGACATTTTAATTTTTGTCAATCCAGTAGATATATATTGATGCCATTAAGTTTTAAATTTATTGTACTTTAGCTCTGCAAATACTGTGTCTCTGCGAGTATTCTTTCCTTTTTTAATTAAAAAGCATACTCTTTCTGAATATAACTAAAAAATAATTTCAATTAAAAATAAACAAATTCACCGTAATTTTCAATTATTTTTTTCTATAATTAATTAGATTAAGAACACTTTCATAGGATTATTGACCCTGCTGGTATTCTTTTTTGTGAAGACCCTTCGCATGTCTTTTGCCATTTTGTTAATATCCTTTCTTTTTCATATGGGTTTTGAAAATATTTATACATCTGGTGTACAAGCTCTTTGATGTTTTAAATATATATTTTTATAGTGGGTTTTCCTTTTCCTTCTCAATATTGTATTTCAATGATTTTTATAAGTTAAATGTAGTCAAAGTGATCCACCTATTTTTTTTGTCTTCCTGTTGAATGTTTTCTGAGTCTCATTTTTAAAAAATGGTTTTCAAATGGAGTTATTATATACTAAATTATATAAACATGAACTGATTCTTTTGTGAATAACGTAGCAGTACTTATTTTTTTTCTGTCACTCTGGATAGATTACTGTTCCAACAAATTTATTGAAATGACCACCATTCTCTTCCTGCTATGCTGTGCTGCTTTGTTATAACTCACGGATTTACAAACACATAGATCTGCCCCTGTTCTGCTGCACTGTTTTTCTGTCTTTGAGACAGACCACACTCTCATTTCTATAAATTTAGGCTGCCTTAACTCTCTATACAGAGTCTTCTACTCTCAATTTTTCTAGAGCCTCTCTGTTATTTTTCTATTCACTGCATTTTTTTTTAATAAATCTTAGAATCAGCTTTTCAAGTTCCACCAAAAAGAAAAAAGTAAAACTTCATAGTTTCAAAAGGAATTATTCATATTTTGATTGGGATTGCATTGCATCTATAAATCATTTGGTGAAAAATTAACTATGTTTAGAATATTGAACCTCCTACTACTCCATGAACACGATCTATGTCTTACCCAAACTTTGCATTTAAGATGTTTCTTTCATTACAGTTTTACAGTTTTCTTTATATTTCAAATCTCTTTGATATATATCAAAATGTTTAATCATTTACCTCTAGATTCTTTTGTATTTTCTGTGATCCAATCATAGTAACATAACATTTTATTTATTTATTTTTTTAAAAAATATTTATTCATGCACACAAGAACTGGAGTATAGGCCAGAGGTGTGGGGGAGGTGAGAGCATTCACCAGAGACAGAGTGGGGAGCAGAACAGGAGGATTTACTGAAGTACACTGCTGAGGGGAGCAGCGGGCAAGGCAGGAGAGGTCTGCTGCACCATGTGGGAATCTCCCTGGCCTTTGGAGATCGAAATCATGCTCCAGTGTCTGTGGATAGCCTTATAGCACTGAGACTTAACCTGCTGCACCATGAGACAGGCCCCATAACATTGTAATTGTTCTTCAGTTCTTAAAATGTTGTTACATTGTCTTACTGCCATAGCCAAGACCTCCATTCAGTAAAATGATGATGAACAAAAATGGCTCCAGCGGATATCTTTGATTTTTACTCAGGGTCAAGAGAATACATGTCTCCAATAAAGATGTTTGCACAGTTTTGGTATTTACAAACATTTGTATAGATACTTGACACATTGAACAAAAATATGAAACAAGAAAGTTATCCATGTCTCCTATTACTGTTCATGTCACACTACATCTTTCCCATCAATACTTTTGCTACCTCCAAGCACAACATCAGAACCAAACCATCATTCCTCTTGCCTGAGGTAAGATTCCTCACAGCTCCCTCTAATCCCACCCTTGCTCATCCTTTCCACACACCCTCAGGCTCAGGTTGCACTTTATAATTGAGATCACCCCTTTAACTGTGCTCATCCATTTTCAGTGACTTCCCCTCACTTGTAATGAGTCAAACCCTTATCTGGCCCACAAGACTCACAGTAGGGATGTGACATGCTTTGTTCTCAACTCCTCATTCAGCATGCTCCAGACACCCTCCCTTCTCCATGCTGATCCTCAAACACGCCAGGCTGCTCCTGCCTGAAGACCTCGACCCACAAGCCTTCCCTCACACTCCCAGCATGGTTTGTCTCTTTGGTGTCTTCAAGTCTCAGCACAAATATTACCTTGAAAGAGAAGTCTAAAGTGACATTTCAACACTGATAACTAAGCATGCACACCTTATTGGGGGGGGTGTCATATTTTTCTTCACAAGTCTTATCATTATATTTTGTCATTTAATCATTTTCAATTTATAATCTCTCTCCCCTATCATGTCAGCCAATGACATTAGGGATTTTGCATGTTTTTGTCAACTAATATAGCCACTCAGATCAGTGACTGACAGACAGTCACTTAAATAAGTTTAAAATATTTCAATTACCTATTAGTAACAATTAATATCACTTAAGGATATAGAAAATCACGTGCTGTATTCTCAAATTTTGTAATTTCTTACAGTTTAGTTTTTTGTTCCTGAAGGACTTGGAATATAAAAAAAGCAACAAAATGCAAATATACAAACCCGAAGTTACATATAGAATTGAATGAAACATGCTTTTGGAGGCAGGAGACACACTCATCCAACATGCAACATCTGTCTGTGACATTTGCTTCTCAGACAAACTTTATCTCTTAATTCTCAGACCAAGATACCAGACATTAAGAACAACTCCATGCCCATCCTTCACCACCAATTAATTTTCTAAGATATAATCCAATAATCAAGTGGATAATAAAAATGCCATTTGCCATTTTCAAATATTTTCTTGAATTTCACTGTTTCCTTGTATTTCACTGTATGTTATTGATATCACGATGTTTAGATTTGAATATACTTGGCTTTCTTATCAGTATACATATATTTTAAAACATATATTTGAAACAACTCTGTCACCATCTGAGACAATTTAGCAAGCGTATAAACTTTTTCTTTCAACAACATGGCACTAATGCTCAAAATAAAGTCCCATGAGCCAGGTTCTAAGAAAGTCATTTAAGATTAATATAGAAGGAAGATATAGGGATATTTTCACACCAGAAAGTAACCAGCTAAGTACCTTAAAAACAGAAAGGTTATTTAGGGCATCAATACGCGAAATTTCACTTCACTGCCTAATCTTTTGGTACCATTTCCTCAAAAATTTATTGATCTACCCAAAGTTAGTTTGTTCTACAAAATACAGCACAAGGATTGTTTAAATTGTTACTAATATTCATTTTTTAAATTAAGGGCTCATTCTAATAAAACAACTGCTCAAATCTACTACCAGTACAGTGCAATGCACTTAATGGACTCAAATGTGGATTGAGCTAATAATAGAAAAAAATCTCTTCCAACTTTGTAGCATCAAGTTAAATTTTATAGAAAGCAGAGAAACAGGTCTCCTTAGTGAGGGAATTCTAATCATTAGTAAAATGACATAAAGGCTAGAAACAGAAGAATGAAGAGATTATGATAAACTATAATCATTACCTTTTTACTTTTATATCATGGTGATATTTATAGTAGCAAGTAAGAGGGAAAGTATTCTTATTTAGCATACAATTTATAATACAACTAGACAATGGTCTTTAAGCTACGAATGACTTTTCATATCTTTCAAATTGACATAAGAAAAAGAAGAAAAGAAAGAGGAAAACAACAGCAGTGGTGGGGGCAGAAGAAGCATCGCTGTCAAAAGAGACCATATGTGGTCTGCAAAGCCTAAAACATTTGCTATCTAGCCCTTTACAGAAGAAATTTGCCAACCCTCATCTAAAAATCCAAACACTATGTAATCATCAAGCATGACCATGTAGCCATAGACTGTTTAAATCAAATAATGTCACAATGAATTAACTTCAAAAAGAAAATCGAAGAATTCTGGGAAGATGGCTGAGTAGAGAGCAAAGGAATCTGTCTCCCACAGTAACATTTACATTGGCATAATTGGTCTGATGTAATTGTTTTGGAATTCTAGCATATATTGAAGACATGAAACTTCCGGGATAAGTTTAGACAGTGAATTATTACTATTAATTTCAGCTTTTAGCACAGTAGCAAATTCCCATACCCCACCCGCGTTCAGATGGCAGAGCGGGTGCTCACATTCCAAGAGCGATCTGCCCAGGGATTTCAAAAGTCAGTATAGGCACAAATGGCCCTGCTTTCCAAATAGCCAGGACCTGTGCACGGATCACTACAGAACAGGACCAGGGGTGCAGCACAAGAATTACTGACTTGAACCTGAGGTTCTCAATATAGAACAGATGAAGCATGAACCAGTGGGGAGAAACAGGCTGGATCACCTGTATCTCCTCATAGAAGAGGCTACTACTCAAAGATGAGGCTGGGCTACTCAAAACACCTGCTAGCAACCACACATGCTAAAACCAAGACAATAAATGAACTCTTGCATAAGCCAGGGGCTAAGCACCTGTAACAACAGGAGCAATCACTCTAGGATAAATGTCTGTGCTGTAAAAAAAAGAACAATTCCCAAACTTTAACCCCCTATCAATAACAATCCAGGCTCAGTGCTGCATCTAGTGCTAACACACAAGTTACAGGTGGAAACTGACATATGATGATATGAGACAGACTGAGGAGCTAGCCTAGAGGATGGGATCAGTGTGGACCCCGCTACTCAAACCTGGTACCCAGAGCACAACGGGACACTTGAATCTTGGAAACTTATTGGAGGCAATCCTCTATAGTAATATTTCACTGTCTAAACTTACCCGGAAGTTTCATGCCTGAAATACATGCTCACGGTCCAAAGCAGTTACATCAGACCAATTCTGTCAATATAAATGTCCCCATGGGAGACAGATTCCTGCACTATCTAATCAGCCATCTTCCCAGAATTCTTCAGTTCTCTTTTTGAGCTTAAAATGCCTTGCTGATGTAAGTTTTCTGACCATGTCAACAGGTTTAGCAGTTGAAAGACTATCTCTATTACAACCCATAAAAACAAAAAGAGGCAGGAGAACATATCACAAACGCTGAAGTAAAAGAAACCTGAAAGCAATCTCAACACAGTGCAGTCGTGGACTATGCCTGACAAGTAGTTTTAAGCTAACAGTTAGATCAATGCTCATTGAAATAAAAAAAAATTAAAATACAATGGGTTATATTTTAAAAAGAAACAGAATAAAGACTGAGAAAATATGAGGTGATTACAATTAGATCTAAGAAATACTATAACCTAATTAAAAACACAATTGAGTGTCTCAACAGCAGGCAAATGAGCAATGGAGAGAATTAATGAGTTCAAAGCACAACGCTAGAGGAAGTTATTTTTGGGATAACTTAAAGGGAAGTAACATCTATATCATGGGGATTCCCAGAAGGAAAAGAGAAAGACAAATGCAGCCATTTTCAGTAAAATGAGTGTATTTGAGGAATTATGTGTATCAAAGCAAGTCAAAATGACAAAAACAAATATGGTTATTTATGAAGCAGATAATTTGATGCAGTACAATATTACAAAAACAGTGGGTATTAATAAACACTATGAGGGCTCTGAAGTTAACAGAGAGAAGAAGTGAGAAATTGACAACAGAATAGAATAGGAATAAAAAATGTTTGGGAACAAGGCAGCACTATTTACACTTAGCGTATCTGAAAATCTTAGCCAGTACAATAATCAAGAAATAGTAAATAAGAGACATTCTGCAAGGGAGGGGAAATAAAAAGGAATCAAAATAGGGGGAGAGAAGAGCACAAGAGACTATGGTGATGGTTCACGGGTGAACTGGTGGTGGAAATTTCACGTGGAATATACAATAATGTAAAAGATATAAAGAAATAAAGAAAATATAAAAAAGCATTATATTTTCCAAATTTAAAATAAAGTAAAGTATTAAAAAAGGCAAAATGATTACCAAAGAAAGATACCACCTATCCTGACCATCAATATTGTGATAATAAAATTCAAATAATTAAAAAAAATATGTTTGGGAGCTGTTCCTCCCTCTTGAATTTTTTGAAGAATTTGAGAAGCATAGGTATTAAATCTTCTTCGATGGCTTGGTGGAATTCACTAAAGAAGCCATATATCTGATCAGGTGGTTTTGTTCGTAAGGCGATTTTGATTACTTGTTCTATTTCTGTGCTTGTAACTGGGCTGTTTAAGTTGACTATTTTGTACTGGAGCCGACTTCTCAGGTTGTGTGATTCTAAAAACTTGTGCATTTCTTCTAGATTGTTCAATTTTCATAAATATGTTACTGCACTTTCTTATGACCCTTTGTATCTGTGCAGTATCTATTGTAATTTTGTCTCTTTGATTTATGATTCTTTTTTATTTGGCTTTTTCCTTCTTCTTAGTGAGTCTAGCTAAAGGTTTATTGATTTTGTTTATCCTTTCCAAAAACCAGCTCTTCATTTCATTGATATTTTTAACTGATTTTTTATTTTCTACTTCATTTATTTCTGTTCTAATTTTTATTATTTCATTTCATATACTGACTTTTGGTTTCACTTCTTTTTCCAGTTACTTCAGATGTAAAAATAGACTGTTTGAGATTTTTCTTATTTATTGATGTGGGCTTCTATTGTATATATTTCCCTCTTAGTAATATTTTAATCCATCCCATAGTATCTGGTAGCTTGTCTCTTCGTTTCTGTTGTTAAACATAATTAACTTGATTTATTAACTTGATTATTAAACATAATTAACTTGATTTTATCATGGATTTAAGAATTATTAAAAAAACATTTAGTTTTCCTTTGTTTCTTTTTCTTTTGGTTTCTGTATGTGGGTGATTTCTAGCTTTATTCTATCATGATTAGAGAAGAGGTTTGATATAATTTCTACTTTTTAAAAAATTTTAAGGCTTGTTTTGTATGCCAGCATATGTTGTCTCCTTGATAATGTTTCATGTGCAGTTGAGAAGAATGTGTATTCATTTCTTTTGGGATGGAGAGCTCTGTAAGTGCCTATTAAGTCCATCTGGTTTAATACTTCATTTAAGGCCATTTTTTTTCCTTGTTAAATTGTCTATCCACTGATGTAAGTGTTGTGGTGAAATCCTTATCTATTACTATGTTGCTTTTATTGCGTTGCTTTAGTCCTATTGATAGTTGTTTTATATAGTTAGGTATACCTGTGTTGGGTGCATAAATGTTGATGACAGTTATAACTTCTTCATGAATTATTCCCTTGACCATTATATAGTGCACATCTTTGTACTTGACTACTTTTTCTGAACAAAAGTCTAACTTAAAAGGTACGAGAAAAACAATACCTTCTTTTTCCTCTGTGTTATTGAATTGAAATCCCTTGCTCCAGCCTTTTACTTTAATTTGTGTTTAATTTTGGTTTTTAGTGACTCTCTTCTGTGCAAAGTATAGATGGATCATGCTTTATAATCCATTTGTCATTCTGTGCTTTATAATTAGTGAGTACAGCGCATTCAACTTTTGGGTGTTTATTTATGAGAATAATTGACTATAATTCTATAATTTGTTTTTTGTGGCCACAGGTTAGCAGATGACTTCAGAGTCTATGAAGTAAAAGCACTCACTTCCAGAGTCTTTTTCATATAAGACAAGTTGTACAAAATCAGCTGCAACCCAATCAGGATTTCTAAGCTACCCAAAGCCTCCTGATAATATAAGAATTGCCAATGGGAAATGAAAGACATCAGCAGGTCTTTCATTGGCTCCAAAACTGAGCTAATATATGCTCTAAGAACTTTTTAATGCTCAAAACAACAGACTTCCAAGCAGCATACTATAAGATTCTAAGGACAGTGAACCAGAGCATAAAGGGCTAGCATCATATCTTCAAATATCAACAGTCTAATACTATTGTTGGAGGAATTGATGTAGCTGGTAACCTGTATGTTAAAGAACCATTTAAAATAAAGGTTTCTGATATTCCTTTATGCATTTCATTCTAGTCTTCATCTACAAGTCAAAGTTGACTTTATTAAGCACAACTATAGATTTAACCCTTTCTTAATGGCTCTAGTTCTAAGTACTTATTTTCATCAAATGAGTTGGCTGCTATACAGCTCAGAGGTTGTTGATTACTTAAATGACTGATCCCCAATATTGAATGATTGTTCAGGTTTCACTATTCCTTCAATGTGTGTGGATTTCTAAAGATACCACAAGGAAACCAACAAGATCACTAATGAATTTTTT
The DNA here is from genome assembly GCA_004024925.1 of Scalopus aquaticus. Classification (NCBI taxonomy): domain Eukaryota; kingdom Metazoa; phylum Chordata; class Mammalia; order Eulipotyphla; family Talpidae; genus Scalopus; species Scalopus aquaticus. Next base: position 10,670 of record PVIJ01013313.1, on the reverse strand, counting down.
AGACTTAGTTGAGTGATAAATTTGATGCATGTTTAGAAATACATGTGTTCTCATGCATACAAATTTGCATTAAAATCTTGTAAAATTTATATGCTTTCTATATAAGAACCTAATTTAATAACCTTTAAAATGTCACAGTTATATTCTTACAACCAAAAGAAATCCAAAAACAAAACAAAACCCTTAGATTCTAAAGGGTAGCATGAGGTCATTACACCGTTCTTCTTTTTCTATATAGTAAAAGCAACTTATCTAAATCAGACATTGCTGATATTTGTATCTGCTTTGGTCTTGGTTGCAGACTACAGAAATCATTCTATTTAACAGCATACAGAAGTGTATTAGATAATTCATTGAACCTTGCAAAGCAGGCAGAGGTAGAAAAGTGGTGGCTTATAATTGCAACTAGAGGAAATTCTACTCCAACCAAATTATAGTAACAGAAAACAGAAATGCCTTCCTACCAGACATGCTCACAAAATAGTAAAACTTTACAAAACTGTGCCTTTTAAGACCCTAGAAAACAGATATGAAGTATAGTGAAATTTGAGAGACAGGAAACACATGCACTAAGTTCAGTAATTGTCCTAGTTTATGACCAGAGAGAGTTCCTATGTCATGATACAAATAAGGAAGAACCAATGCACATTTCTTAGACTTAGAAGACAGAACAGAGGCTCTAAGGATATGAAGGAGCTAATGTTCACAGGGCTATGTGTTTGAGAAGAGAACTGCCCACAAAGAGAACACAGATATTGCCTAGGGCCCCTCTGAATCTTCAGCTGAGCACTGATAATGGCACATATGTGAAGATACTATTCAATGCTAAGGAAAGAACAAACAGTGGATTCAAGATAAATAAACCTAATCCAGGGAGAGTGCCTCTTTGGAATGACTGAAACCTTAGCAGTAGAATCATTGAAGGGGAGAACAATAAATGCCAGGCTGAGTTCTCCATTTCTGCTTAATAGCTCATATAAGTTACATAGACCTGTGGACCAAATTCAATTTGTGGCTTTTTTGGAATGACCTTCAAATCAAGAATGCTTTTCTTTCTTTCTTTATCCTTTTGCATTATTCAAGAGTTGAATTAAAAGAAAATATAAAGATTATTCAACAGAAAATAACATGATCCATCATGCCTAAAATATACGCTCTTTAGAAATTTATGGGAAAAATTAGCCAACTTCTGCTCAAAAGACTAAATCTTCCCAAGCAACTTAATACCTCAGAGAGTGATGCTTAAGACTATCTATATGAATAAGTAAATGTATAGGGCAATAGCTAATACTAAGCATGCTAAAATTCACAAAGTCCAACAAATAACAAAAGATGGCAAGTCACACAAAGAAGTAGGAAAAATTAGCTATAATGTGTAAAAGTGATTGAATAAAAACTGACCCAGAACTGACAAGCATGTTAGAATTATCAAATAAGGACATTTAAAAAGTCATTACAAGGTAAGCCATATGTTCATACAGTCAATACATAGAGAACATTGTTTTGGGAAGACCTAAATTAAGCTTCCAGGTAAAAAAATGTGAACTAAATGCGTGAAATAAAACATAAACTAGGAATGATTAAAGGAAGATTAGGCATGATAAAATAAAATGTTAATAAGCTTGAAGTTTCAGCATAAGAAATCTTGTAAAATGAAAAACAATGAGAAACAGGAAGACCATTAGGGAATTGTAGCATAACTTCATGTATCTATTAACATGTCCTTGGAGTCCCTAATGAAAATGAGAAAGAGGGAAACATAAAACAGTATTTAAAGCTGAGTTGGTGAACATTTTACAAATTTAATGAGAATAATAAAAGCATAGAACCAAGAAACTCAAAGAACTCCAATTACAAGTAACATAAATAAAACTATTCATGGGCCATCATAATCAAAATTCTCAAAACAAATAATAAACAGAACATATTGAAAGGAAGCAGACAAAAAAGACTTGCAAACAAAGAAACATTAGTTCTCATCAGCAATGATGGAAATAAGAAAAGCAATATCTTTAAAGTGCTGAAAGGGAAAAAAACTGTTAACTTTGAATTCTGTACTCAATGAAATGATCAAAAATGAAAATTCAATAAAACATTTTTCAATTTATAAAAGATAAAAGAATTTTTGCACCAGCAGATGCACAGTATAATAAATGTTAGAAGAAATTATTTGGTAAGAAATAAAATGATTCCAGAATGAAATATGGATCTACAGGAGAAAAAAATGAAAAGCAACAGAAATCATAATTATATGGACAAATATATATTTATATAAAACATATAAGTAAGATTTATTTTTATTTAAAAATGTATAATGTTATACACTATATAAAAGCAATAACAACATAATTTGGGGTTATAATATGTGAAAGTAAAATGTATGAAAACATCACAAAGGTCAGGAAGCAAGAAATGGAAATCAGTTGCTTATAGTATACATTAAGTGCAAATATCATTTTAAGATAGATTATGATAAAGTAAGTATATATACTATCATACTATCAAGTCCAAATCAACTACTAAATTAAAAAAAGCGAAGATTCATAGTTAGTAAGTCAATAAAGAAACTAAGGTGGAATAAAAGAAAAAGAGAATAAAGAGCAGATGTTACAAATAGAAAATAAATAGCAAGATGATTCAGTTAAGCCTAATAATAGCAATTGTAACATTAAATGTAAATGACATAGATATTTCAATGAAAGAAAGGACATTAGGACTTAAGTAAAAGGTCAAGACATTTAAATATAAATACACAAAAGTTTAAAGTAAAAGGATGAAAAAAAGGTGAAATTTTGCCATTTACAACACAGATGGACCTTGAGTATAGTTTGCTAACTAAAGTAAGTCAAACAAAAGAAGATAAATATGGTATGATTTTATCCATATGTGGACAAAAAGGAAATAAAGCAAACAAATGAAACCCATCAAAATCAAAAATTAGATATAGGGAAAAGGTCAATGGTTAATAGAAGAGAAGGGATATAAGGTGTGGGTGAAACTGATAGAAGGAATCAATTCAGTGGTGTGGGAAGGAAACAAGATTGTTGTTGGTGATCATAATAAAGTATATAAAACTGTTAAATTATAATGCTTATACCTGAACCATATAATATTAAAAACTAATGCTAATTCAATAAGGATGAAAACAAATTAAAAGAACATGCCAAAATCAATAAAAAATAAAGTTGGAGTGACTATATAATATCAAAATAAGTAATCTTCACTTATTTTGTTACAAAAATGAAACTTATTTTGTTAAAAAAAGAAAGCATTTCATAATGATAGCAGGATTAATTAATCAAGATTACATAACACTCAATAGTTATACACCAAATAATAGTTTTTAAATACATTAAGCAAAAAAAAAAAAAAAAAGACAGAGGTTTGAAGGAAGACAAGTAAGAAACTAACTAAAAATAGGCCAATGTTCAATACAGAAAAGCTAAAAGTATAAAACTTATAGAATAAGTTATAGGACAAAACTTTGTATCCAAAGTTTTGCCAAGCTTTCTCTTTAGATAGGACAACAAAGCACAAGTCACTAAAAAATATTTATTAAACTAGATCTCATCAAAAGTAAAAAAAAATTACTTTAGAAAAAGAGAATAAAACACAGACACAATGTTTGATAAAATATGTGCAAATATGTGCCTGATTAAAAAAAGAATTTTCATCCAGAAAGTATACAGAACTTGCAAAATTAAATACAAAAAAACAAAAACAAACAAATAAAAAAAAAACCAAAACAAGGCCTCCCTGGTGGCACAATGGGTTAAGTCTCAGCATTATGAAGCTATCAGCAGCCACTGCAGCACAAGTTCCATCCCCAGCCAGGGAGGTTCCCACATAGCGAAGCAGACCTCTCCTGTCTCGTCCACTGCTCCTCTCAGCAGCGTTATTTCAGTTGATCCACCTGTTCTGCTCTGAATCCACTTGTCCCCCCCCCGACCCCCGCAACTCTGGCCTGCACACCAGATCTTGTATGCATAGATAAATAAATCTTTAAAAAAATCCAGTAAGTGGTCAATTTATTTAAAAAGGTACTTCCTCAAAAATGAAATACAGACTACAAATAAGCACATGAAAAATATAGTATTATTAGTTACTAGAAAAATTCAAATTAAAACCATAGTTAAACAACAGAACACATATGCTATTCAGTTTCACATAGAACATTGTCCAGGGTAGATCATGTTAGGCCAAATAATAAGTCTTAGTAAACTTAAGAGGATTGCAATCATATGAAATATGTTTCCTGACTCTTCTGGTATGAAACTTGCAATCAATTACAACAAAAGAAAAACAGGATAATTCACAAGTATGATAATATTAAATAATATGCTAATTAACAACCAGTTGACCAAAGAAGAAATCAAAAGGTAAATGAAGAAATATCTTCACACATAGAAAAACTGAAACACAACACACCAAAATTTATGGGGTATAGCAAAAGCAATTCTAACAGAAAAGTTTGTAGTGATAAATGTCTACCTAAAGAAACAAGAAAAACTTCTTAAAAACAACCTAATTTTAAATCTCAAGTGAAATCCCACTTTAGGAAAAGAAAGGTAACAACAAAGAGCAAAAGAGAACTGAAATAGAAACTTGAAACACAATAGAAGAATGATCAATGAAATTAACAGCTGGTTCTTTAAAGATAAACAAAATCAACAAATAATGTAGCTATAGTCACCAAGAAAATAAGAGGAATCAAAAAATAAAATCAGAAATGAAAGAGGAAATGGTACAACTAATATCACATAAATTCAAAAGATCATTAAAGGCTACTATGAACAATTATTTCCAAAAACTTGGCAACCTAAAAATGAAAACAATCCTAGAAACACTTAATCTACAAAGGCTGAACCATGAAGAAATAGAAAATCTGAGCAGAATGATTTCTAGTAAGGAAATTCAATCAGAAATCAGTGGGCCTCCATAGTGGCACAGCGGTTAAGCGCTGCACTGTAGAGCTGTCCGCAGTGGCGACATGAGTTCGACACCCGGCTGAGGAGATTCCCACATTGCAAACCTCTCCTGCCTCACCCGCTGCTCCCCTCAGCAGTGTATTTCCGTAGATCTGCCTGTTCTGCTCCCCACTCTGTTTCTGGTGAACCCTCTCACTGGCCCATGCCTCTGGCCTGTACCCCAGTTTAAATAAATAAATCTTTTAAAAAAAAGAAGGAAATAAAATATATCTCAATAAACAAAGATCTAGGACCAGAGAGTGTCACTGGCACATTTTAAAAATAAAATAAATTCTTCTCAAAATTCCCCAAAAATAGAAAAGGAGAAATATTTTCAAATTCATTTTATGAGGTCAGTACCAAAACCACACAAGGATACTACAAGAAAAGAAATTATAGACTGAAATTTCTGATGAAAATTGAAAATTGATGAAAATCTTCAAAACATCACAAACTGAATTCAACAATACATTAAACTGATCATATGCCATGATCAAATGGGATTTATCCAGGGACAACAAAGGGGACCCAGAAACCATTATGTTAAGTAAATAAGTAAGATAGAGAAAGACAAATAGCACATGATCTCACTAATATATGGAATCTAAAAATTAATTAAATTAAAAAACTAAGCTCAGAGATATAGAGAACAGACTGGTAGGTGCCAGAGGTGGGGGAGGGGAGGTAGGGAGTGGGAGGAATGTGAAGGGAGGGTCAAAGCTACAAACGTTGAGTTATAAAATTCACAAATTACAAGACTGTAAAGTACAGCATGGTGATTATAATCAGTAATACTACATTGCATAATGTAAGTAGCTAGGAGAGTGGGTCTTGAAATTTCTCATTATAAGAAAAATAATTTTCTGTAACTATGTAAGGTGATACATAGTAAATAGACTTACCATGGGGATCATTTCATAATGTTTACAAATATCGAATCACTATGTTGTATATCTGAAATGAATATAATGTCATATGTCAATTATACTTTAAAAATCCACCTATAATAAGATGGCAAGGCACAAATGGAAGACTGGCCAAATTTATATTATTGATTAAATCAATTACTGGTTTAAGACGTGGAAGATCTGGAACTTCCATAACCTATGTGGGAATATAAAATGGTGTAACTATTCTGAAATTTCTTAATTTTTAAAACACCTTAATTTTTAAAACATAAATATTTTAAAACATACACCTGCCATATGCAATAGTCATTGCATTCAGAAGTATTTACACAAGAGTAAGTGGAAAATGTCATACTGACCTGCTGATTAGACTGAAATGATTTAGACTAAAAGTTTTCACTGATAACTGCTCTTGAGGCCACACACCTGATTCATGCATCCCAGCTGACTGTGCCCCTGCTTTAGGCAATAAACAGTCTGTTACCCTCTTGCTCAGGACCAGACTTTGGAGAAAGATCTCTTCTGGGTTTGCGGGCATAAATAAACACCTTCCCTCTTCCTCTCTGAGTGGTGCCTGCTTCCCTGATGGAATTTGCCGCAACAAGAGAAATGAAGGTAGATGTCCATATAAAATATAATACAAAAAATGTTATAACAACTTTATTTCTAATACCCTGAAACTTGAAGGAATCCAAATTTTCATCAATAGCTAAATTAATGGTCACATACCTATATGATAACATTCTATTCAGCATCAGAAAGGAATAAACTATTGATACATGCTACTATCTGGATAACTCTCTTAATACTTATGCTGAGTGAAAAATGACAAAATCACTTATTTTGTGTTATTCTATTTATACAAAATTTTAGAATATGCAAACTAATCAAAAGTGACAGAGAATAGATCAAAGGGCATCTGGGGTCTAAAAGATTTGTGGGAGCAGGAGGCAGGGATCACCGACAGGCCCAGGAAACTTTTGATAGAGATGGATATTAATTGTTGTAATGGGTTCATAGGTGTTTATATTTGTGAAAACATCAAAATGCACTATTTAAATATGTGTACTGGGTTGTACAACTACAAAAATGTTAAATAAAATGAAACAAACTGGAAAGGATTTAGTTGGCTTGGAAATGGGTAGATAGAAAAATGGTGATGGTGCACGGGTAAATTGTTGATGGGAATTTTACGGGGACTACACCTGAAAGGAGAAAGCATGCATTGTACAAAAAGGAAGAATGATGTAAAATATATATAAAATTAAAAAAATAGATAAAAAGATGAAATCAAAGTTAAACACAAGCAAAACTCAGGCAACAAGAAGCACAGGAATGTTTCAGTTACAGCCAACAGTTGCTGCTGCAGACCTCGCATGCCAAGGGAGAGGAGAGAGGACCTGAAGGCCCCAACTGATGCCAGCCCTGGTGGTGCCCTCATTTCCACCATAGGGAGTGGACACCTACAGTAAGCCTCTCTTCAAATTTCCCTTCAAAATTATACACATAATTCCCCAAAAATAAACTGGGAGAATGTTTGGAAAGGGAATATATGCAAGAAAGTCCAAAAACAAAAGTCACACTAGCTACATATGATTCTGGGGATTTTTTTTGTTGTTCAGTTCTATGCTTTTTTCTCTTGTGAAGCTATGAGCAGTGAAGAATCTAATTCATCCACGTCTGCTATTTTTTAATCTAATCATAGAAATTTCCTCATTCTTTAATGTTTAATGAGATTTCATTTTGTATAGAATGTATGCAATCACACCGCACACCCTTCTATTTGTGAGTGTGTATCTACATATATATGTGTGTGTGCTCAGCAAGTGCCCGTCTCTAAATAAGTTAACAAATCCCCTTGGTCTCAAAGTGGGTACTTTGCTGTTCACTACTTGTTGATGAAACATGTTTGTATTTGTTCATCTTTGAAATGCAGTTGCACTCCTTATTCACTTGAATTTAATAACAATTTATTGACACCCAGTGTGTCCCTGACATAACATCAGCTTATTACCACACTACTGTACTTTTTAAAAATGACTACAAGCTTAAAAAAAGCTTGAGCTGCACATGTTGACAGTGCTGTTTGTCCTTGTTTAAAACAAAGAGAAATGCTACAACTGTCTTCAAAATGTTCAACCAGAATCCCCCATGTCTTTTGCCAAGAGTAGTATGTAGGGCAACTAGTAAGATGGCACACAATTAGCACACTGGATGAGAAGCCAGTTCTCATGGGTTTATCTCTGCTTTTTGTGGTTCATTTCACAGAAAATTCACTTTCTGTGTCTTAATTTCCCTAGTTACAAAGAAGGAAGAAACTGTTTCTTTTGTAAACACAGGAGTAGATAAAGTTTCAATGACTAGGTTTAATAGGTTCATTTAATTTCCTACCTAGATCTGTTCCTAAATACCTTGCACTTTGAAAAAAAGTTAAGCATGCAGTTGCAAGGTTGCCAGCTTGCATACATTCATACACTGGAATTTACCAGTTTGTACCCATGAGATTTGCATGCATGTGATTTGAGAAATATTTCACGGCGTGGTGAAAAAGTGGTTGAAAATGACCTAAGGTGAAATGTAATCAGTTATAAGTTTAAAAGTTACTGGTAAAGCAAAAGAAAAGAGAATTTGTATGGAACCAACTCAGCATTTAACTCTTTGAACTCATCTCTAACATGATAATCAGGCAAATCAGGCTCACTAGTCTTTACTTAGTTCAACTGAATATTAGTGTCAAAATATTTGATAAGAGAAACAATTTTTTTCTGAAAGTCACTTCTTTACATATAATGAAAACTTGTAGGGCTAAGGAAATTAACATAGAGGCATCAGTTATAATTCTAGGGTTGTTCCTAATAGGCACATAACATTAGTTACATGTCCTTTTTTGAGGTTTTATTTTGTGCTATTACTTTTTAGTTAGGGAGGTTTTTAGTTAGTTAGGTTTACAATATTGTATAGATTCAGAGGTACAGGTTCACTTTAGAGTATGTTACCATACCCCACCCACCACCAAAGAACCCATATTTCTCCACCAGGCATTTTTTTGGGGGGGTATAGAAGAATTGAGTGTAGGCCAGAGAGGCGGAGGGTGGGAGGTGAGAGGATTCACCAGAGACAGAGTGTGGAGCAGAACAGGCAGATCTACTGAAATACACTGCTGAGGGGAGCAGCAGGCAAGACAGGAGAGGTCTGCTGCACTATATGTGTGTGAGTTAGCTCCCTGGCTGGGAATTGAACTCAGGCCTTAGTGGTGACAATGCTGAGATTTAACCCATAGGCCACCAGGGAGGCTCTTCTCCAACACAGTCTTAATCTTTCTATGATTCCTCTGCAGAGCAGAGAAGATATCCAAGCACACATATCATCAGTCTCCATTCTTATACTCACTATAGATAGGTATTATTAATCAAGCATAAAATTCTTTCCTGTAAACCACCCACTGCTTCAAAACCCTTTTGATGACAGTGTATTTCTGGATTAGATTTTACTTACTTACTATGTCAGGTATGCCTTAAACATTTACTTATGTTAACTAACTTAAATATGACACAATTATATGGAATACACACTATTAACATCCTTATTTTGCATATGTGAAAAATGAGTGACAATTTAAAATCAAGCAACCTTTGTTCTTCTATATGCTGTTACTTTGAGTTCTTCAGAGGCCATTTCAACACAAATACTATGGTTAGCTCTAAGAGCATGGCGCAATTGGCAGTGATAAGAATCCTCTATTCTCTGTTTTTGTTTTTGTTTTAAGTTCATTTACTGCTTTATTCCCAGAACCTAGCCCAGAGCCTGACACAGTATCTGGCTTGTAACAAGCACTCAGTAAATGTGGATTAAATAAATAAGTGTTGCCATCTCTATAGCCAGTGATGCTGTCATTTCTAAAAATATGCTTTAAAATTATTTTCCTTTTAGGTTGCATCAGCCTGTTTTCCTGCAAATTCTCTGTTGGTCATTTCCCAGACAGAATCTTACCAAACTTCTATCTTGGTTTTTCACCAGTTGATTGTGTGTTCTCATTTTTAACAGTTCATTTGGACCCCAGAAGTAAGAGTTCAACCAAAGGCAACCCTTAATTGTTGAAACAGTGATGATGCTTTGCATAAGCTGACTTTTTCCATGCAAGAGAAACAGCCTGGAAGGAAAGCGGTCAATTGCCAAATTGGGAAAAGCCTTGACTGACTGAAGAACAGATGCTCTTGAGTATAATTAGTAGAGTCTTGCAGTGACCTAGGTGGTTATTTAACTAAAAAAGGAAACATAAAAGAAACCAAAATTGGATTATTTTGAGGGGATTTCATGGTGAGTCACTGAACAGAACTTAGTGACACAAAAAGAACAAATTGGTAAGGCAGTGTTTATAGTAAAGTATATAGAATTAGAGTCAAGACAACGAAAAACCAGTAACAATTTTGTTCTTACCTCTTATATGCTAACAGAATAAACTAGTACCTAACTTACCTGAATTATAAAAAGGAACACAAAAACTACAAATAAGCCAAAAAAAAGTACCCAAGTTTACAGCTGTTTATCAATTATTCTCCCTACAAATAACTACAAGTATAGTGGGGAGCAGTTTTTCTCAGATCCTGACATATACATCTTTTTTTTTATAACTGTAATAAGCATAGTAGGTTTATTTTTTATTTTTTTAATATATATTTTTATTGTTATTTATGTCTTTTACATTTTATATTCCCCTTGGGTAGCCCACCACCAATTCACCTGTGATCCATCTCCATGGTCCCTTGTGTTCTTTTCTATTCCATTTTGTGCCCTT
>PVIJ01013312.1:0-45658 GCA_004024925.1 Scalopus aquaticus | reverse complement strand
TTCCTTTTTTTTTTTTAAGATTTATTTATTTATACATACAAGCTGGGGTACAGGCCAGTGGTATGGGGGGGCAAGAGGGTTCACCAGAGACAGAGCAGGGAACAGAATGGGCAGATCAGAAATACACTGCTGAGGGGAGCAGTGGGTGAGGCAGGAGAGGTCTGCCGCGCCATGTGGGACTCTCCCTGGCCGGGCGTCGAACTCGCATCGCTGCTGCCGACAGCTCCAGAGCGCAGCGCTTAACCGCTGCGCCACCAGGGAGGCCCTTCATCCTTTTTTAATAAAAGATCATTTATCTATGCATACAAGAGCTGGGGTGTAGGCCAGAGGTGTGGGGGATGAGAGGATTCACTAGAGACAGAGTGGGGAGCAGAACAGGCAGATCTACTGCAGTTCACTGCTGAGGGGAGTAGCTGGTGAAGCAAGAGAGGTCTGCTGCACCATATGGGAAGTTCCCTGGCCGGGGATTGAACTTGTGCTGCAGTGACTGTGATAGCTTCATAGTGCTGAGACTTAACCCCTTGCCCACCAGGGAGGGAGGCCCTCACCTTCATCCTTTCTTCTTATACTTCTTATTGCAGTTGAAGAAGGTGGGGTGTAAATTCTCAGGTCTGGCGGTCAGACCAGGGGCCACCAGAAAGGGTGGTCTCTTTGTGGACAGGACCATCCTCTGCCCTGCAAGTTGCACCCACTCCATACAAACTACCCACTTCTCCAGCGTCCCACTCTGGGGCACCATTGAGAATCACCGTGCTCATCTTTCCTGTTTTCCTAGTCAGCTGTTGTGGGAGAGAACATATTTCCAGTTGGAGAAAACTCTGAGAAGAGGTGTAAGGAGAATGTCATCCATTGGACCCCCTCATCAAGATCAGAAAATGGTTGCCCAGAGATGAAGACAGATAGGAGGACGGATGTAAGGGTCCTGAATAGAGAAGCCCCAGATGTCCTTTCAGGATCCAAGGGCAGAGGGACCCTGAGACCACCCCCCATGAAACACTCCAGGGAGAGACCGGCTAAGCCCTGAGCTTCAGCAATCCCTGTGCCCTCCAAGAAGCCACCCCATGAATTTTCCACCACTCTCCAAGCCTAGCATGGAAGCTACAAGGAGAGCTTTGGACTCTGAGGGGACTGGGGAGCAGTAACAGGGGATCCTCACAAAGTGGGGTACAGATGGTATCAGAGATCAGATTCTTCTCTCACACATGCATGCACACACACACACACACACAGACACACACACACGCATACCCTGCTCAGCCCCACCTTTACCCTCGCACTCTAAACTTAGAGCGGTGCCAGTGATCAGCAGGAGATTAGAATACATTGAGGTCCAGCACCCTGGGGGAGCAGGTACATGAATAGAGATTAGCTGAGTGGTGGAATATAAAGCAGGTGACCCAACTTGCCTAGCTGAGTTTATACTTTGTAAAAGATTAAAAAGCAGGAGGTAGCAGCATATCACAGAGAGAGAGCTACCCTGCAGGGTCAGCCCACAGCCTGCAAAATCAGACAATCTCTGGGCCGGGAAATACAGGCTGCCCGCGGGGTCCAGGTTCCTGGTATCTGGCACACACCGTGCTGGGCGTCATTGTGCTGTGGGAGGGAGCTTTTATGCCACCCTTGGAGAGCAGGCAAAGAAATCATGGGGTGACTTCTTGGAGGGCATAGGCAGACGGGTTTTGGGGAGTGGATGTATGTATGATCTTTGATTGAAGGTAAAAGTGTCATTAATTTCTGACTATGTTCTCATACATCATGCCTTTTAAGTCACATTTAATGTGTTTGAGACAATGTGGATGAATAAGAAGTCTTGTCTGGTGGAGACATGGGGATATACTGAACTTTTAAAATGAATTCTTGCAAAAATAATTCCCCCTTTTAAAAGCCACCCTGCTGTAAATTTCCTGGAAGGTAACTGACTGGCACCTAGGCCATTGCAGGAAGGCCCTCTGTACTGGATGTCTAGTGCCATCCTGGCTCATCCTAGTCCAGGCCTCAAGCACACGGGGGTCTCAGGAGAAAGGCTAAGTAGATACACAAAACCTATCATCCTCTGGACTCCCTCTCTCCCTGCCATTCGGATCTCCCTCCAGAGTCTCTAAAACAAGAGCCTCAGTGGACTCAGGTGTCCCAATTGTGGCATCAGGGCGCCACCTGGTGGTCAATGTGAATACTACTGGTCCCCCAAACCGTGTGTGTGTGTGTGTGTGTGTGTGTGTGTGTGTGTGTGTGTGTGTGTGTGTGTCCCCACAACACAAGGGGTGATCAATGGACAGGCTTGTATGGAAAACCTAGTTTCAAATCCTAACTTTCTAGTCACCTGACCTTGAATAAGTCGAGCTTATTCATCTGGAAAAATGGTAATATTCCCTCCCTTCCTCACTGTTGCATGAGTATATGTGACATCTGGAGGCTCATAGGCTCATAAACTGAAGACACCACTGATTATCCTACCTGTGGTCAGCAAGGATACTCTGTGGGTGCCCATCCTCAGCCCAGCACAAGCTGTGGCTCCTGAGTTTGGTCTGCTGCCTTCTTTGTACTTAGCTGAGGGCAGCCATCCCCATTTGGTGGCCGTGTAATGTCAACAATTATTCATGCAGGCTCTCAGGGTGGAGTCAGGGCCAGCCCAGGGTAGGGGTCAGGTCTGCCTCCGCAAGGCCTGGAGTGTGCCCTGAGGGGTGTCTGGGTCTCTAGATACAGAGCACCGAGGGGTGGGAAGGCAGCAAGCAGGCGCAGGCCTAGGCCAGCCTCATAGGAGTCCAGCCTCACAGGAGTCCCCTCTATTTACTGGGGTGAGGGGTTTGGGGCTAGCTGTGGGATAACTGGTGAAAGCAGACCCCAACTGGAGAGCCAGAAGCAGAGTCTCCCTTTCTGATAACCCTCAAGGCCCCCTTTTCCATAATTATGTCTCATTAAAACTAGAGGAATGGCCAAATATTTGGAGGAGTGCAAGGAGAGACTTTCCCTTGAGGAGCCAGATAAACTGGTGTCCCATCGCTCTGGCTGCTGCTGTGTCAGCCAACCCTCTACTGGTCTCTGGGAGGGGAACTGAGTCCACATTGTACCCACCAGCCTGAGGGCCATGTCACCTCAGGGGCTCAGTCTGGCGTCCTCCCACACCACACCTGGTCATATGCCAGCAGCAGGCAGGAAACTGACTCTTTAAAGGATAGATGGGTACTTGCTGGCTGGACAAGACCAGAACAGCAGAAGACACCACTCAGGCAGAGGTGTGGGGTGGCAGTCATGCAGGGTGGGGACCACAAGGGAACAAGGAGGAACTGGGGTGCCCTTGAGAGGCTGCAGACCTTATGGACCAGATATGTGCTCATCATTTCTGCTCCCATCTGCCTGGGGGAGGAGCAGGTTAGACCCCACAAATAAATGTGCCTTATGAACTGGAAATACTAATCAATACCATACTAGCACTTCTGCTCAGGCTCAGGTTGTCAGACCAGACCAGGGAGCATTACAGACCAGTTTATGCTCAATTCCTCAGCCTTACCTCCTTCTCTTCAACCGGAAATACAATAAAACCCCCCAAACATCCATTTAAAAAAAAAATATTCGGCAACGAAATCTGCCCTACCCTAGCCTGCAACTACCTCTGATCTTATTTCTCCCCATTGTGTGAGCTTATTCCTTTGGTGGAGAGAACACCGTGAGTTTGATGAGGGTGCTCCCCACAGCCCAGTGAGCGACACCCATAGCAGGCTGGGTTAAGACACTCGGGATTCCAAATCACGCTGGCCCCGAGCCTCTCAGATCATGACCTGCGTTAGGAACTGTAGCTGTCTTCTGCACATTCAAAATGTGCATCCCTAGACCTGTTCAAAACTGGGCATTCTAACTCACTTACTACTTCCGAGCTCTTTGTACACTGTAGAGTACACTGTAGAGTCTTCTGCTTTTTAGCTGTATATTTACCTCTCTTTTGTCAATTTTCCACACACTGTTGACTAGACCCAGTGTCTCTGGGCCTCAGGAAGCTCGGACACCCCTTCCCTGGTCGCCCCCGTAGAGCCAGGCTGGCATTAGCTCTTCACAGCTCGCAGCAGTTAGGCCCTGGTGTCTCTGACAGTGCTTGCTGGGGACTCTCAGTCTGTCCTGGTTCATGGAACTTGGGGTCCCCTCCATGAGCCCAGGGAAACCTCCTCACATCAGGGTTTTTAGATATTGAAATGAATAGAGCTTCAGGGAAAGCCACAATGTAGAAAAATTGTGGAAGTATATCACAATCGTGCAATAGTACTGTGTGTGCAGAGCTGATGCTGTGAACGGGATTTTGAATGTCCGTAATGGCTGAGATAAGCATTTTCGTGATGGGAGAAAGAGTCATGGGTACCACTAATGAAACTGTTCTTTCTTTTTGGTCTTTGTTGTTTTTAATTTGCCCTCGTACTAGAAGGAAATGCTTCCACTAGAGGCTCGTGAAAATAAAAGTATGAAATTGTAATATTTTCCCATCCAAGTTGATTACATGCTGATAGCACCCTGAGTGCTCCTTTTAGGTTTCAGGGTTCATGGACCCAAATAAAGTCCCCCTAGATGGAGGTTGCTGCATTGCTGTCAGGACATGATCACACTTGCTTGGAAGTGACTCTTTTGAAACCAAGTGAATGCTGGGGGGAAAAGGGATGACTCGGTTGCTGGGTCCTCACCACACACACCACAAGAGGGGACTCAAAAACAATCACAGGCATGGACCTCCCTGGTGGAGCAACGGGTTAAGTCTCAGGACTTTGATGCTATCCACAGGCACTGAAGCATGAATTCGAGCCCTGCCAGGAAGATTCCCACATGGCGCAGCAGACCTCTTCTGCTGCGCCTGCTACTCCCCTCAGCAGTGTATTTCAGTCATTCTGCCTGTTGTGCTCCCCACTCTCTCTGGTGGATAAGATACTCTCATCCCCCACACCTCTGGCCTACACCCCAGCTTGTATGCATAAATAAGTAAATCTTTCCCAAAAAAATTAAAAAAAAAAAACAGACACAGGGAGAAACAATAATAGAACTTAATTACAGGAAGTGAGGCAAGGAAGACCTAGAGAAGAGAGAGAGAGTTTATAGGGTCACATGTGACCCAATGCAGTGTGGTTTACCCCAGATAGTGTCCATATCGCTGAGTCTAAGCCAAAAGCCCCATGTTTGATGGCAACTGCCTGCAGAGCAGAGGCAAGGATGGCAAGCGGGACGATGGCAGCCACACCTGCAAGATGGCAGCCACCTTCCAGGGAGCTGGAGTCAGCTGAGAGTGTGGAGGACAAAGGGGCAGCCAGGCTCCTGAGACCCAGCACCTGGCAGAGAGGGAGAGAGGCAGACCTGAATGCAAGGACCAAAGGTCAAGTCGACAAGGTCCACCGAGAGAGAGAGACCAGCTGCTGCTCTGGTTTTTCAAGTCCCCACGGCCACTCAGTTCCCCCCTCATTCCCATCGATCCCCATTCGGGAAAGGAATTAAAACTCTACCTTCCACCTTCTAGTGCCATCTACCTCCTCCAAGTAGTTGTTCTCAGCTGATGTCAGGGTCACAGGCCGGGCCAGGATGTGCAGGACGCAGCAGGCCACCCTCTGTGTCGGTCTGGTGCAGTGCCTATCCGGGCAGTGCTAGGCCACAGCCCCACCTGGCCTCAGTGTCCAGCTCCCAGGCTAGCAAAGGCTGCGGTGTAATTGCAAGTGCCCAGCGGACAGAGGTCAGGGCAGCAGGGACTGTGGCCGAGTCCTTAGGCTTCTCAGCGTGGGGGCCTGAGCCAGTCCTCCTGACAGCAGCTGTGTGTGTGTGTCGAAGACTGGGATGCAGGAGATCCTAGTGCTTGCTCGACCTCAGGCAGTGCTTGGAACTTGTCCACAGATGGGGTATCCCAAGACAGGGGCTGGGGTGGGGGCATTGGACTGGCTCAGCGGGTTTGTCTTTCCTCCAACACTTTGACTTTTCAGGTGACCCTGCTGAGTATCTGCATCTGCAGGGACAGCGTGGACCTTAGAATTCACGTGACTGTCAGCCTTGCTGTGTGGCTTTTGCTCCAGCCTGGTGGCGTGACAGGGCACTGGAGTCCACCTACCCTACCCCGTGGAGGGGAGAGTCATAGCTAGACAGGGCCTCAGGGCCCCACAGAAGCTGTTTCTTGGTCAGGGTGCAGGGACATCTGTGTCTTTGCATCTTAGTGTAAGTTGTGCTTCTGTGAAACCCATATTTTATATAAGGACAAAAACAAGGGATAGGGCTGACAGGCACTGAGGACATTGAAGGGGAGGGTGGGTGGCAAAGGGACACTGCCCAGGCATGGAAGGGGAAGTAGAGGCAGCAAGTGTGAATTACCGCTCAAGAAGTTCCGCAACTGAGGGGCAAGGAGAGCGGGGATGAGAGCCAGAGAAGGTCTGATAGCCCAGGAGGACTTTATAGAAAAGCTGAGCCTGGGGGTTATTGACTGAGGAAAAAGAGACATGTTTGACGGCATAATGGGAGAAGATGAGAAGAAAGCTGACCTGAGGCAGACTTCAGGGAGTGGGGAGGGCCCAGGGATGCAAGTGACAACCTCAGAAGGCCAAAAGTGTGGAGTAACTGGTGAACTGTTACTCCACAGGTTGGGAGGGCCAGGCGGGGATGCCGCTTCATAGCAAGCTAGATGGGCCTGTCTTGGGTTTGCCCCTATTATGCACAAGGTGTGGGGGCAGGGTGGGGGAGACAGCGATGACTAAGATCACCCCCTGCCTAGCAGAGAGGAGGTGTGAGCACACAACTCCAGGGACTTTCGACTGGGAGGATGCAGGCTGGAACCCGAAACACGAATCAGAAGTGACCCAGAAGAGACAGGCGCATCCCCAAGCCTGCGACGAGGAAGCAGGACGAGCCACAGCGCCTTTTTACAGCACCCTGAGTCTCAGCTCCCTGCTGATTGGCTTAGACGACCAAAGGCTGCTGTCTGTCTCAAGGACAATTTCAGCAGCAAAATAGTACAGGCTAAGCTAAAAAGGACCAAAATTGTATAATAGAAGGCAGTAACTCGGATTCACTTAGTTCTGTTGTTTCATTCTGGTGATTTTATGTTCTTTAATGTTCTCTGCTGCTGCCCCTCCAGCCCCCACCCCCACCTAGGCCTGACTGTGGGCCAATTCAGTTGAAATAAGTTTGTTCTCTGTTATCTGGTGACTCGTGTGTTTTATTTCACAGGCGTCTACACGAATTTTTGGACAAACAGATGCATGACATAAAGGGAACACAGATCTCAAGTCCTTGCACAGGACAGCAAGAGAAGAAAAGCGCTCACTTTGTATAAGTTCTTTCACTGCTTTCACATTTGCAGCAAATGAACAATACGTGACCCAGTCATCCGTTTATCTGACCCCCATTCCTTCCATATGTGATGTGCTTCACTTGTATTGAGTTATAAATAAACTGTCATCCTTCTGGAAAATAATCACCTTAAAAATGCTTTGTTGAATTGAAAATAGGCAGCATTTTTAAAGTGACAGTTCTCAGTTTTTAAATGGTGATTTGTCATTCATTTGGTTGTTAACCTATGAGAAGTTTCAGAACATTCTCCTGAAAGGACTCACAATGACAGACTGATCCAATGGCAGTGAGTCAGGTCCAGGCCTGAGCAGAGGTGAGACTATGCGAGCCCAGGTGTCCTGCCCCTCCCCACTCCAGGCCCACACAAAGACAACACTAGAATAGGGGCCAGAGAGGGGTTCCAGGAGTTTGTTGGGTCCAGGGACTTCCTTGGCCATTGATGTTCCTGGACTCACAACACTACCATAACAAAGGTGGACTCACGTTTAACTTTGGTCTTTGACAGTCCCTGTCCCCCCACATTTTATACATGGGTGGTAGGTGGGTTGGGGAGAATAAAGGGGTTCCTAGAGCAGAGCTCCCACCTGCGGTCCAGAGACCGGTTCAGACAGATTCACAGCACAGTTCAGAATTATTAATGGAACGAGAATTATTAATGGTGTGCAGGATGGGCTCTAGGCTGCTGGACACATAGGACAGGAGTCAGCAGGGTCTTCACAGTCATGCTCCCGTGCACCCCGAAGGGAGCGCCCCTTTCTGTGCACTCTGTGCCAAAGACATTTCATTGCCTGACCTCTCTGGTTCATCTCGGTGTCTCCAGATCCAAGGTCTTCCCATCCCACTTCTGCCAGGACACCTCCTTGCTATTGACAATAGCCCCAGCAGCTAAATACCATTACTCTTCCCAATCCACAGTTGAGGAAACTGAGGCACAGAGTGGTTACTGCCCTGGACCAGGGCCCAAGCTGCAGGTTTAGAGCAGGATTCCCAACAGAGCTTCCCCCTGACCACCATACCATGCTGGTGCCTCCAGCACGCATCCCAAAGCCTGTCCCCGCCAACACAGCTCCTCTCTCTGACCAGTTTCTTGGATTTCCCCTCCTGTCTTCTAACTCTCACATTGTTGCTTAAAAGTAATCTTTATATTTGCCCTTTTCCCCCCTACAACAAAGGCATATGGGGTCATCATCTGAAAAATTTAGATAGTAGAAAAAGTAATGAAGAAAATAAATGTCACTCAACATTACATTCCCTCTTGTGTCACTCTGTTCTTTGATTGATATATAGACACACAGACTGCATGCACAGACTTCCTTCCCTTAGCATTGCATCGAGAGCAATTTTTCACTCATTAGATATTTGTAGAAAACAACATTTTCATGACCACTCAGAGCTCCAATTGCTGCTTTAATTGCTGAATTAAAATGCACTAGGTGTGGCAGGATTATAATTAAGCAAAGATCTGGCAATAGAGGACGGGAGAAAACTCAGCAATGTGAGGACTCCATGTGTTCCCTGGAGGGAGTGTAGAAAGCATTTGCACAATTAGGTACAACTAAAGAGGGGTGCTAGCTGCTGTGGGCTACCACCTTCATCAGTACACCCCTTAGCAGAACCCGCACACATGTGCACCAGCAGAGGAACACCCAACTATTCTGAGCTTCCTTGTATATAACATGAAAATATTAGAATCAATCTCAATGGTTGCTGCCCTCAGTAGAATGCTGATTCACATGTGGTGTATGCATACAATACAATGTCAAGGTAGTAGGAATGAACAAAGTTTCCATACTGTAGCTTGTCTGAGATTCTCAGACATAATGTTGAGACAAACTTCAGAAGAGTGAAATCTATGCCATTTACATAAAAATGTAAAAGAATGCAGAGCAACACCCGGTTTATAGAGATGCATAAACCTAGGCCAGCATTAGCATGTGAATAGAGTGGTGCCACAGTGAAAGATGTCTGGGGGAATCAGCTGTAATGATTCTATTAGGCCTTAGTTCTATTATGGATACATTTGTGCTAGATTTGACTATATTTTGATTATAAATTAAGCAAAAAAGTAAGTAAAGGGACCAATACAATTGACAAGTCTTTACATAGATGACTAAGAGAAAAAGAAATTGAAGAAGTCATCAAAAAATGGATAAGGGACCTCCCTGGTGGTGCAGGAGTTAAAGTGTCAGAGCTATCAAGCTATTGCCAGCCACTGGGGCATGAGTCTGATCCCCCGGCCAGGGAGCTGACCCACATGGTGCAGCAGTCCTTGCCTGTCTTGCCCGCTGCTCCACTCAGCAGTGTATTTCAGATCTGTCTATTCAGCTCCCCACTCTGTCTCTGGTGAATCCTCTTATCCCCTGCACCTCTGGCCTATACCCCAGCTCTTGTATGCATAAATAAATAAAATATATCTTTAAAAAAAGAAATGGATAGGAAGAGTCAATATTGTTAAGACATCAGTACTACGCAAAGACATCTACAGATGTAATATAATTCCCCAGTGACATTTTTTGTAGAAATAGAAAAATCCATTTCAAAATTCAAATGAAATCTCAAAAACAATTCTGAAAAGGAATAAAGTTGGAGGACTTTCATTTCCTGATTCAAATTTACTATAAAGCTGTAATAATCAAAAGAGTGTGATGCTGGCATAAAGATAGGTATTTAGACCAATGGAATAGAATAGGGAGTCCAGAGATAAACCTTCACCAATATGGTCAAGTGATTTTTGACAAGAATGACAAGACTATTCAATGGAAAAAGACAGTATTTTCAACATATGGAGCTGTGCTGGCTACGACACTAAAGGTACAGGTAGCCAGCCAAAGAAAACTTAAACAAATTGAATTTCATGAAATTTTTTTTAAAATTGTGTATCAAAAAATAATACCAGCAGAGTAAAAAGCCAGCCCTAGAATGGAGAAAATATTTGCAAGTCATATATCTGATAAGGGATTAGTAATCATTTATGCAGATAACTCCTAAAAATCAACAACAGAACAAACAACCCATTCAAGATTGGACAAAGGACAAGTTGAATAGACATTTCTCCCAAGAAGATACACAAATGACCAGTAAGCACATGAGAAAATGTTCAACATAACCAGCTGTAAGGGAAATGCAAATCAAAACTGCAATGAGGTATCACCGCTACCCATTAGGATGGCAACTGTTGATTTTTGTTTTTTAATTATCAAGTGTTGGCAAGGGTATAGAGAAGTTGGAACCCTTGTGCACTGTTGGTTGGAATGCAAACTGGTACAGAACAGAATTACCATATGATCCAGAAATTCTACTTTTTGATATGTGCTCAAAATAATTGAAAGCAGGGCCTCAAAGAGACATTTGTACAGCCATGTTCAACATTCACAACAGCTTAAAAGTAGAAGCCACCCAAGTGTCTAATGATGGATAAATGAATAACCAAAATGTGGCCTATACATACAATGGAATATTACTCAGTTCTTAAAAGGAAGGAAATTCTGACACTTCTTACAACATAGATGAAGCTTGAAGACATTATGCAAAGTGTAAAAAGCTAGTCACAAAAATATATATGCTGCATGAGTCCACCTCTAGGAGGTACTTAGAATACTTGAAATAGAGACTGAAAGTAGAATGCTAGTTGCCAGGTACAGGGGTGGGAGGATAGTATGAGAAGTTGCTTAATGGATACAAAATTTCAGTTTTACAAGATGAAAAGAGCTCCGGCTATGGAGAGGTTGGTGATGATGGTAGCACATTATTAATGTATCTAATACAGCTGAACCATGCACTTAATAAAGATTAAGATAGTAAACTTTACATTGTCTCTTGTATCACAATTTTTTAAAAATGTAAAAAAGGGAGAGGAAAAAAGTTAGGATGAGGGATAATGGGTTACATTTTTGACTCCATACCCTTTCCGAAGTTCTAGGGCAGGGTTACTAACTTCATATCAGTTTTAGGTACAATTTATTCCCACCAACTAAGCCCCCTCTCCCCAACCCTTCGTCCCATTCCCATGCCAAGAGAATGGAATCAGCCAGCACTCAGAAGTGGTAGTAGTTTGGGATTAGAAAAAACAAGTCAGTGTGAAATACTTGAGAGAGTACTACCTCTTCTCCCTCCCCTGTCTTTATTTAACCACCTAATTCAACCTTAGAAGGTGTTAACTGAGTGAATGCTGACTAGGTAGGAAAACACACACAATAGTTAAATTAGATAACTCTGCTTGTCACAGAGACCTAATATAACATAAATTAATACCAGAAAGAAGTACTTATTCCTCCCTTCCTCCCTCCCGCCCTTTCTTCTTTCTTTCTTATATTAAAGTCTAATGATGGAAGGCACATTAACTCCACCAAATTTTAAGGATCCAAGTTCCTTCCCTCTGTGGTCCACCATCCCTAGGTGGCCACCCCATGGGCCAAGTTGACTGCTCAAGCTCCAGCCATCACATCTATATCCCAGCATGTAGGAAAAAGAAAGAGATAAGCAAGGCAAGGTATGTCATCTCCCTTGAGGATACTTCCTGGAAGGTATCACATTCTCTTATATCCCACTGAGTCATGTGGCCAATCAAGTCCAAAGGAGGCTGGGTGATGATCTATTGTGTTTATTCTGGATGGCCGCATGCACTCTAGAATAGAATGAATCCTCGTACCATTCAGAGTTCCTTGTGTTGCTGTTTGGGTGGAGGAGGGTTGTGATAGTGCTGGGCTGTGAATTTGTACTCTGGCTCCACCCTCAAGCTGTGCCATTTTGTACACCCCAAAGTTGTAGAAAGATAAACTAAGACAGCAGATATCAAGCACTTGGCACAGTGCCTACATTTGGGATGCACTGTCAGCCAGGCCTAATGCCTCCAGTAATTGAAGATGCTCTGCTTTATGGGGAAGGCTGTCCAACCTCAGCAAACATTGGGAGAATGTTTTTCTTCAGATTGAATTTACATCTGTCACCCAAATAGTTTCCGCCCTGACTCAGCTCTAGGAGACGTGGGAAGATGTCAAAAAGCTTTAACTAGGAGCTTCATTTCACTAGGAGCTAGAACCCATGCGTTGAGCTCACCACCCCTCAGTTCTAGGAATTCCACCCAGTTAGCCCAAGTGGAGCCCGGAGGAGGAGGTACCCGTTTGGAAGCTCCACTACCACACAGTGACCGTCACAGGGTGAGAACAAGCCAGTGGCTGATCCCTGCTGAAGTGCAGCTCATCTTGTTGCTCCTGGTGTCCTTTCCAGTTCCTTTCTACTTCCAGAAGTATGACTGCCTCTGATGACATTATGAAGGTCTTCAATGACAACCAGATGTCTGAGTGGGGACCAGAAGAGCATCCTGGAGGAGGGCAAGGAGATCCTGGTAGGTGCTGCCTGTGACATTAGCAGCATCCCCCATGCCACCTTGGTCAGGAGGTCAATGGTTGCCTTCTGCCCCTAAGCTCACTATGATGCAAATGAGGAGGCCCAAGAGACCAAGTGGGAGAAACTTTTGTTTTTCTTCTGGGCTCCTGCCCCTGGACTCCTTAAGAGAAAATAATGGATGATATCAAGAAGATGAGAAGATCAAGAATGAATGACAAAGGCATCCTTGGTGCTGCAATGAGTTAAGTTGCAGCACTGTGAGGCTGTCTGCAGCCACTGCAGCATAAGTTCGATACCCGGCCAGGGAACTTCCCACATGGCGCAGCAGACCTCTCCTGTCTCGCCCACTGCTCCCCTCAGCAGTGTACTTCTGTAGATTTGTTTGTACGAAGGCCTACAAACTGGGGTGCCTGGTGCCTGGGAGAATCATGGTCTGCTTTAACCCAAGAGGAAACAGAATGCTAAAAGAGATTCGGGCATGCCTCAGGGACAGAGAAAGGAGAAAGGTCCAGCATGTGGAGGGCTGTTTAGCAACTGGGTTGAAGAGCTTGCCCTTCTCCTGCTGGGCTCCCCCAGCTCCTCCATTCTGGCAGGAAGGGGCAGCCAGCAGTCAGCGGACTGGAGGAAGGTCACAAAGACTTGCCATCTAGGGAGATGATGGTGCCGCCTCCACGCCCAATTTCTCTGCTGAGATGCAGCAGTCCTTGATCCCCTCAGAGTAGTCTGCTTGCCATTCATTCTATTTTTCTTTTAAAAAAGTACTATTTATTTTATTTTATTTCGTTTTTTAAGATTTGTTTATTTACGCATACAAGAACTGGGGTGTAGACCAGAGGTGCTGGGTGGCGAGAGGATTCACCAGAGACAGAGTGGGGAGCAGAACAGGCAGATCCACTGAAATAAACTGCAGGGAGCAGTGGGCGGGACAGGAGAGGTCTGCTGCGCCATATGTGGGTTAGCTCCCTGGCCGGGGATCGAACTCAGGACAAAAGGATGATAGCACTGAGATTTTATCTCCTGGGCCACCAGGGAGCACTGTGTTTTTGAACATCACCTATATTCCCCTCTGCCCTACCCTCTGCCCTGTGGCTGCCCTCTAACTGCAGTTGTGTCCACATTTCTCTGCACAGCTGGAAGCTGTGGACATGACCCCTCCCAGCATTGCCTAGATCATCTCCTAGCCAAGGCAGCAGGGCCAATAAGGGGCTTTCAATTCAAAACACACAAAGACTGGCTTGGGGAAGATTTCACAAGGTCTTATAAGTTACCATCGGCCTGACCCCACACCCACTTGCGTAATGTGGATGACATTCATGAGGTTGTTCCATGCTCAGGCTTTGTTTCACCCCAACACAATCTAGGAGACCTCCAAAATGTCCTTGATGTCCAATTGAGTGTTTGTGGTAGGAAAAATCCAGAATGTCCAAATTTTACATTATTGAGTAAAACAGATTTCCATTACAATATCCGGTTTTGCAAGATTAAGGCAGGAGCAGTTGGGGTCATTAGGGAACTGCTGTGTTTATGGCTCAAAAAGTTGAATACTATCTGTTGCATGTGGGTCTCCCACCAGCTACTACACAATTGTCTAACCCCTGGAGCATTTCAGAAATCTGCAGGGCAGAGATGAGGGGAGAGACTGATGCTTGTATTTTCTCAGCTCGCTTCAATTCTATGTCATTAATTTCACACCTCTTCGGCTCTAACTGGTATTTCAACACTCTTGATTAAAATGCTGTATTGTTGGCATTTCCCAGGACAAAGAGAGCTGTGACGCATCTCACCATTTACAAATGGTGATGATTCATGAACTTTTGAGAGTTCCGGTCACCTTGGTTCTCTGTATGAGTGTTGGTGGAGGGGTGATAGGGGGCTGAGGTTTCCCTGATGATGGGACCCCACCCAGCCAGCGCCCCATTCACTTTCTCCTTCCTCTCTCCTCCCTCCCCTTTCCCCCTCCCCCACCCCAGCTTGGGTGTGAGGAGATGTATAGGGTGGGGCAATGAGGAGAGTGAATATCTTCTGGAAGTAGATTGAAGGAATCTTTCAATCAGGGTCGAGTCAAGGAGCAGAACAGCGCTGCTAACTAGAGCACCATTTCCTGTGCGCAGGAGCCGAGTCTACTCCTCGCGGGATCCCGGAGTCCCGTAGGGGGCCCATGGCAGAGCAACGCGGTTCAGTCAGTGGCTGCTGAGCAATCCTGAGGGTTCCCCTGCTGCTAAAGTCTATCATCGTCCTAAGGAGAGAAATAAGGAAAAGACCGGGTTTTCAGAAGACATTCTGCAGGGGAGAGGGAGGAAAAGGGACCAAAACAGGGGAGAAAAGAGCACAAGTGACTATGTGATGATTCACGGGTGAATTGGTGGTGGGAAACCTAAGGGGAATACACAATATGTAAAGG
Source organism: Scalopus aquaticus (assembly GCA_004024925.1). Lineage (NCBI taxonomy): Eukaryota > Metazoa > Chordata > Mammalia > Eulipotyphla > Talpidae > Scalopus > Scalopus aquaticus. The sequence continues at coordinate 30,615 of PVIJ01013312.1, read as the reverse complement.
ATATACAAATCAAACAATAAATAAATATAATTTTTAAAAAGTAAAAAGAAAAAAATTGAAAAAAAAAAAGTAAAGTCCTCGTTCCAGCTCCTGGCAGGACCTTGACTTTGAACGCCACCTCGTAAGTGCATGTTTTAAAACGCACCACCAGGTGGCAGGGTGGATCCGAGATGCCGTGGCGCGCGCGGCCTCCCGCGCCGGTGGGCGGTCCCAGCGTGAGGGAACCCGCCTCGCGGCCGCGCCCTGCGTGAAGCGTCGGGACCTGGCCCGGCGCGGTCCCTTCTTCACTCAAGAGAGAATGGCGCTGAAGCGTTTGCAGTGTTTCTGACACTGTGCTCGGCTCCGGACAAACATTACACTGCAGGCGCCCCGGGCAAGGGCATTTTGAACCCCATTTTGTAACTTAGAAAACTGAGGCTCCGCAGAGGCACCGGTACTCACGCTCAGGGAGCCAAGGATGGCTGGGTTGATCGGGCACACTGAGCCTCCTCCAAAAAGCACGAAGTGATGCAGACCGAAGGCTTTCCCCTTGCTCTGTGGCTCTGGAAGGAGCTGGAATCAGGCACAGAAAACAGACCAGAGTGCAGAGGAAAAGCCTATAAGAGGAAAACATCCCCCAAACAGCAACAGGGAGGAACCAAGCGGCCACAGTGAGGCTCTCGTTGTATGTTGCTTCAGCATTTCCTTTTCTCTTCCGTGGTCTCAAGGCTCCTTGGATCTTCCCATTATGTGGAAGAGTAAATTGAGATCTAGAAGGTGAGTGCCATGGGCAAATACCCAAAGTCTCACCTGAGCCTGGGTCTCTGATTCATGTCCCTGTACCCTATTTTGCTTCCCTTGGTTGGTGAGGTTAGCGTGGGCCTTGCTGAGTCTGCTTAGAATGTGCCCAGGTGAAGGGAGAGAAATAGTAGGAGACCCTGGAAAGGAACTTTCTAGAAGAACTGGAGAATTTTGAGATTTCCTCAGCTTCAATGCAGACCTCGTTCTGTCCCCCTCAGTCTGTCCCTGAGGTGATAAGCAGGCTTGGTATAAATTCTGGCACACCGCTTACGAGCTTCTCCACTCCTTAGTTTGTTTTTCCTAAGACAGGATGATAATCATAGTCGATATAGCAAGAGGTTTACTCATGATTAAATAATAGATAAAATATATTAAGTCACTCACACCGATTATCATGGCTATTATCAAAAACAGAAAATAGTGTTGTAGGGTGTATTGATAGAATGTAGGCTATGACGATCTAGAATGATCCAGTCACTATGGAAAACAGTATGGAGGATCCTCGCATAGAACTACCGTATGACCCAACAACTCCATTTCCGGATTTATAATTCAAAGAATCAAAAACAGAGTCTCCAAAAGGTATTTGTGCACTCATGTGAACAAATGATAACAGCATTATTCACAGTAGCTAAAGTGTGGAAGCCACCCAAGTGTCCATTGACAAATCAATGGATAAGCCCAGTGTTGTCTATGCATACAATGGAATATTATTCAGCCTTTAAAAAGCAGGAAATTCTGACACATGGTACAACATAGACAAAGTTTAACAAACCTAAAGTTTGTTATAGTAAGTAAACTAAGCCCATCTCAAAAAGACAAATACTCTGCAGTCCCCACTTATACAAGATGCCTGAAATAGTCAAATCCATAAAGACAGAAAGTAGAGCCTCCCTGGTGGTGCAGGGATTAAAGTCTCAGCACTATTAAGCAATCACCAGCCACTGCAGCATGAGTCTGATCCTTGGCCAGGGAGCTTCCCACATGGAACAGCAGACCTCTCCTGTCTTGCCCACTGCTCCCCTCAGCAGTGGAGTGCAGTAGATTCGCCTGTTCTGCTCCCCACTCTGTCTCTGGTGAATCCTCTCACACCCACCCTCCTGTACCTCTGGCCCACACCCCAGTTCTTATCTGCATAAATAAATAAAAATAAATCTTTAAAAAAAAAAGAAAGTAGAAGGGTAGTTGCTGGGGTTGGGGGTAGGTAGGGGCAATGGGTATTAATGGGTTCAGAATTTCAGCTTGCAAGATGGAAAGTTTTTTTTTAAAGATGTGTTTATTTATTTATGCATAGGAGAAGTAGAGTGAAGGCCAGAGGTGCAGGGGGTGAGTGGAGGCAGCGGTGAGCGGATTCACCAGAGGCAGAGTGGGGAGCAGAACAGGCAGATCTGAAATACACTGCTAAGGGGAATAGCAGGTGAGACAGGAGAGGTCTGCTGTGCTATATGTGAGTTAGCTCCCTGGCTGGGGATAAAACTCAGGCCACTAAGGGATAAGCATTGAGACTTATCCCTTATGTTGCCAGGGAGGGCCAGATGGAAAGTTCTATGGATGGGTGGTAGTCATGGTGGCAAGACAAGTGGTACCACTTAATGCCTCTGAAATGTAGATTTAAAAATGGTTAAGATAGTAAATTTTATTTTACATATGTTTGGCCACATGGCATATTTCAAGTACACAATCATCTTAAGAGGTTTATCACTACTGTATTTGGCACATTTCCATGATCACAGAAAGTTCTCTGGGACAGCATGGTTTCTGAGGGAGTCCCTGCGCATCCTGTAAAAGGAGGATAGGACAGAAGGATGCAGAGTTCTCTCCCTCCCCTTTCTGATGCCTTCTCCCAAGCTCACACCTCCCTGAAGGGACAAGGGTATTTGCTTAAGCCAGATTGGCATTTGGCACTTTCTAACTCAGGATTTTTCTGCCTGGCCACTGTTGGCATTTTGGACCATTTAATTCAGTTTCTCCCCTCCATCATGGGGTGTTCAGCAGCAGCCCTGACCTTTACCCACTAGATGCCAGCAATTTCTGTCCTCCAAGTTGTGGCAACTAAATATGCCAGACATTGCCTCTGTACTCAGGGGTAGGAGTGGTAGCAAAATTGCTCTGATTGAGAACTACTAGTTTAACTGCAAAGACCTGCCCTAATCCTGACAATGGATTCTTCTGGTGAGGGAGTGCCCATTAGGCTGTCTTGCTATTAGCATCTCCCCGGAATTAACTGCTCAGTCAATCTTTTCCTATCCTGGTCATACTTTCAGACAGTAGGACCTTGGTCATGTGAGGTTTGATGGAGGAGGGGAGGATGTAGGGGAGTGTTATCACTGGGGAGGGGGCTACCCAGGATGGAAGGGGGGTGTGACAACAGAAGTAGCCCATTACTGGGCATCCCTGGTGGTGCAGCGGTTAAGCTCTCCGCTGTGGAGCTGTAGGCAGTGGCAGCGGCAGCGGCAGCAGCGACACGAGTTTGACGCCCAGCCAGGGAGATTCCCACATGGCACAGCAGACCTCTCCTGCCTCCCCTCAGCAGTGTGTTTCCGTCGATCTGCCTGTTCTGCTCCCAACTCTGTCTCTGGTGAACCCGCTCGCTGCCCCACACTTCTAGTCTGTACCCCGGCTTGTATGCATAAATAAATAAAAAAAATCTTAAAAAAAAAAGAAAAAAGAAGTAGCCCGTCACTGACCCGCTTTGGGGCCCATGTGCTGGGTCATGGTGGCCTGAGGCTCTGATGCACACTTGGGAAGAAGAATGAATGTAGAAAGGCACCAAAACACCCATTTTTAGCCCCCTATCCCCAACAACCTGGGGGTTATCGGGCAGAGACACTCAAAGTTTCTGATGGACTCAACTCAGACCTGGTTCTGTCCCTTTCTTTGACTGTAGCTGGTTCTGTTGCATTGTATAGTAAAAGAGAGGCAGGGGAAAAACGGTTAATGTGCACCCACAAATAACCCCCAAGTGTCCACTTTCTGCACACGCAGAGCCATCATCGACTGCCACCACAACAGATGGTCATAACAGGAGCGCCCGCGATGACCGGAGCTGAGCCACCACTGCCAGGTCTCGGGTGAGTGAGGAATAGCTCCTTTACAGCCTAACAATTCACGAGTAATGACCTAACATCGCTCCTCTGGGAAACAGGCCCAAGAAATATATTTTTGCAGGTAACGGCAAATAAGAGCCAACTCGGCAAAGACGAAGACTGAATAAATCTCTCGCCCCCAGGAGAATTCACACGTTTTGACAAAAGCAATCTATAAGCACTCCACAGAATCTGAAGTGCCTGAGATGGGATGGGAATGGTATTCATTGCCAGCCTTAGAAAGCCCAGTGGAACCCAAGGGAGCCAGAAACCTGTCCCTCCCCACAGATGACTCAAAAAGGCAGACGCCTCCCCATTATTCTGTTCCAACTGGGTGAGGGGTTAGTCCTGCTGGAATTTAGGGGTCTCTTAAAATTCTGTGTGAATTTCCCAGATGGTGTGTAATGGGTGGCAAGTGGGGAGAACAGTTGTGGTAAGTTCCCTCATCTGGCTCACTGTCAAACTCCTATTCATCCTTCAAAACTCTGCTTTTGAGTCACTAGCTCTCTGCAGCCCTCCAAGAACCCTGGCCTTCCTCACTGCACAGTCAGTCAATCCTGACTCCAAGGTTCTCTGATCTGACAGCCCGCCCCTCCTGTTAATGCTCAGGGAAATAGTGGCTGAACCACAGAAGGTGATCGTTTGCCCAATCTCTCCCTAGAATATCCCCGAAGATGTAGTCATTCTCCACACATTCAGGCCAGCTCCTATCACTGTCTCAGCAGCACACACCCTGCACTGGCCTGTTGTCTCTTAGAGCAAATATTCCTTGAAGCCAACACCTGTGGGGACTGGCCACCAGGAACTGGGTCTCACAGCCCCCTCTGCTCCCCCAGCACTGGCCACATTCAAGGCCACTGTCATTTAATCCTAACCAGGCCCCAGGAGCAAGGGAGGAATTCCAATTATCCAGAGGTTGGAAACCCAGTGAGTATACCACCCAAGTTTCCTGGCCTTGACATCAGGCCCTTTCCTTCAAACCTGAGTTCATCTGAGTCCTCAAGGCCCAGCAGAAATGGAGGGACACTTTCATATCACAAATCAAATCATGTTGCTCTACTCTTGCTTAAAATTCTTCTGTGGTTTCCCATTGCTCTTGGGGTACATTTCAAAACCTAAGGGATCTGGTCCCTGCCTACCCACACATCTCATCTCTCTACCCACACTGTGTTCCTTTGAGGACTTTGCTAGAAATACGTCCCTTCTTGCTGCCCCCTCTCCCCCAACCTGTATTTGTTTAGTGACTGCATCACAAAGCCTAGCACAGTTCCTGGGCAAAGGACAGTATGCAGTAATTATTTCATGAGTGATGCATTGATGAATGGGTGGATCTGTGAATCTAGGGAAATAAGACCCCAAAGCAACTCCTTTAGGCTGAAGCCACCATTACTGCCACTCCCAAGTTCCCCACCTGCCACATCCTTCTCTGCTTCAGATTCATAGGCACCATCCCTGAGCACCTGCCACTTCTAAAGTCACAGAAAGGACAAAGCAAACCAAAAACAAGTCAAAACCCCAGCAGGTTAATCAGCAAAACAAAGGTTTTCTCATTGAGTACCAAAGGCCTTGGGCTGCTGTTTTAATCCCCAGAACTTCTAATCCCCTCCCCCAAAAGGCATTCAGGATTCCTACAGACCCTGCCCTTTCCTCGTAGTGTAAGAGACTCTCAGAGACGCTGCCAAATAGTTCTGTGAAAAGCATAGTGGGGGCCCTATCACAGTTGTTGGGAGTGTAAACCATCATTCCTGCTCTTTGAAAGGTACCTACGTTTCAAAGAGTGCTTTGGAATTATTTTTGAAAATTCCAAGTGTGTGTGTGTGTGTGTGTGTGTGTGTGTGTGCACGCACGCGTGCGCGCCATCTATCCCAGCAATCCTACCTTCAGATCTCTATTCTAAACCAACCTTCCACATCTGCACAGGGTGTGTACATAGGCAAGTTCTCTGCAGCGTTCTGGGTAATGGTGAAATGGGCATGACATCAAGGTCCACCCCCAGAAAAATCACCCAGGACATGTTTTGGAGATCTTAGAGCAAATGGTCAAGAAAAATGTGGGAAGGGAACAGCAAGTCTCGGAATGATATTTGTATTATCTAGTTTGTTCCTATGCATATTTTCAAAAGATGGGTAATTCCAGAAAGTAGAGGGGCAGATGATGAGTTATGGAAGCAAATGTGCAGGCTTGACTTATCCATGGAAACAGGAAGACAGAATTAGGGAGAGCAGAGCTCATAGAGTGAGTTTTGAAGGCTTCAGGTGGAGGTGGGAGCCACATGACCCTTTCAATATTGTGGGAACTTGAGGGGGGACAACTGAGACAGAGGAGGAGGGTACACTGAGATCACACAGGACCCTTGTGTTCTGGGAGCATAAGCAGGAGACATTTCAACAGGAGGATGGTAGGGTAAGGTGTGGAAGCATTAGGGTGGGGCTGGAAATGAGTGATAATTTCTCTCATAAGAAGGAAAATACAGAGATGTGTTCTGAAGCTAAGCAGAGGCTCTTCCCTCCATCTAGAAAGATGGTCAGGGCAATCAGAAAGTGTGGGGACGCAGGCTGCTCTGTGCAGTCTCTGCCCTGCAAGGGAATCTGGTTCTGGTGCCCTATGCTGTCTGTGGACCCAGGGCTTGTGGGGGGGGTCACTGTGGGCATCTGGGGGCTAACTTGCAAATGGGAAGGAGGAAGGAGGCATAGGAATTGAGAAAGGTATTTCAAAGGAGCAGGGAAGAGGGGTCACCACCACAAGGAAAGGGGCGGACTATTCTCCAGGAAGGCAATTTGCAAGAGAAGCCCTCTCCTCTGGGGATCCGATCGATCCTTGGTCTTTGGCTAAGTGGAACTCTGGGGATCCCCTCTGTTCCCTTGACTAGAACACTGGAATGTGGTTTCTTTTTCTGGAAAAAGAAAAGTTTTCCCTCCATGGTTCTGTATCTGGACACCTTCTCAGGGCAAGTGTAGGGAAGCAGACACCTTATGCCATGAAACTCACTTAAACCAATAGACCATTGCAGTTCTCTTGGCTGTGTTGACTGACATGGAACTCGCCCCAGAGGGAACAGGGAAGGTTATTTGAGCACGTTGACATTTCTAGCCTCTGGAGGACATTAATACATAGTCAGAGAGAGATCACCACCAGGAACCCAAAGGAGACCCTCATTATTATGAGCACATCTTATTCTTACAACCCAAAATACAATGAAAATTTGGCTTGAGCAACTGTTTCAACAGCACCTCTTCTCACTCTTTGTCCCTTTCCTAGACCCCAGGTCCTGATCCAACCAGGTGTGGCTGAGACATGTAGAATCCCACCAAGGCAGGAGAAAATCTTCCCCAAACCCCTGTGAGCAGAATGTAGTTCTCTTTCAGGTTACTTGGGACTTGCAGGCAGAGCTAGGGCAATGACTCTGGAATCCAAGTATGAGCTCATAGTCAAACAGATCATTTCTAGAGGATGTATTAGTGAGCCAGGCTCTTGGCTGGATGCTTTTTGGGGATTCCTCCTGTAGCCCTTATCCACATCCTGTGGGGTTTGTACTATATAATGTGCCCCTTTTACAGATAAAGATGCTGAGGCATAGGGCTTCCTGGTGGCGCAGCGGTTAAGCGCTGTGCTGTGGAGTTGTCCGCAGCGGCGACACGAGTTAGACGCCCGGCCTGGGAGATTCCTACATGGTGAGGCAGACCTCTCCTGCCTCACTGGCTGCTCCCCTCAGCAGTGTATTTCCGTTGATTTGCCTGTTCTGCTCCCCATTCTGTCTCTGGTAAACCCTCTCGCCGCCCCACGCCTCTGGCCTGTACCGCAGCTTGCATGCAAAAATAAATAAATCTTAAAAAAAAAAAGATGCTGAAGCATAATGAGATAATGCCCCTAAAAATGTCTGAACTTACTTAAGAACACACTTAAGAAAATCCTCAAAGAATAAGATATCAATTAATATAGTACTGGTCTACTCCTGGGTGCATTGTATTGCGATGATATCACCACGATAGTCAATCTAGTATTTACTTTGGAAACTGCTCAGGAAAATGTTCTTGAAGAACCATTTGATATCAAAGAGCCATGTGATCTCCAGTCAAGCATCTCATCATCATCATCATCACTCGGGAAATGCTGGAAATGCAAATTCTCAGGCCCCACCCAGACTTACTGAATGAGAGACTTTGAGGATGGGGCTAGCTATGTTTTAAGAAGTCTTACAGGTGATTCTGATGCAGCTAAAGTTTGAGAACCCCTAGTTTCGGCTTGAATTTAAAAGAAAGCAAACCATTCGTTGGCTGGCTGAGTTCTCATGGCATTTCGCAGAACCAGGTAATTCCTCTGAACACTTGGCCTTAAGGATTACTACAATGCTTCTCAAACCTGAAGATGGACAGAACCATCTGCAGGGCCTTCCTCGTTGCCACTCCTGAGCACAGATGCCAGCAGGGAAGCAGGTGAAAACAACCTCACAGCCCCCTGATGTGTTGCCGGGAAAGGTCACACAGGACCTCCACCGTCACCATGAACTGCTCAGCAAGGACAGAGATAGTGGCCTGCTGAAATCACACAGCAGTCTTGCACTGAGTAGGTCTGGGAGTCAAGACAAGAATGAGAGGAAAAGGGAGCAAAGGTACGTTGAAGATCTACCAGGCGTTCAATGCTTAGACCTTGAGCCTCTCTTAGGGAAGACACAGAACCATGGTTACTGCGTGGCTGTGTGTGATGGATAATGTGTAACAGCCTGTGTATAATGGGATGAAATACAGTCAGCATGGAAGAGGGGGTTCCCAAAGCAGAGGAGATGGGAAGGTGGGACTCTTGGAAACAATGGAGTTTTGAATTGAGTTTGATTTGATGAAAAATGTGGGACTTTTCAAGTGTATATATGGGGGCAGGGTTGCTCTGATGGGAACCCTCACTCCTTGAGAGGGCCTCAAGCATTTCCTGTGGCTGGCAGGGAGTGGGGTTGTAGAACAACTGGTTCTTACACTCATGTGTGCCTGGACCAGCCACTGGGCAGGGTGACCAGGATGTAGGGTGGCTCAGAAGCCATGTTCAGGAAGAAGAGGCTGAAGGACTAGGGAATTAATTGGATGTGGTGCAGGAAGCAAAGGAAGGGCATTCAGATAATTCTCAAATTCACTAATCATTTCATGTCTACTTACTGAACTTTTACTGCGCATTACACCCTCAATGAATTGGAAAATTCCGGAACTGTAGCCTGGTTCAGCCATGTAGTTAAGGAATTCATCTTGAAGATTTTATTTTAGTTTATTTTTAATATTTGATTTGATTTGATTTGATTGCCTGCTTATTTGATTGCCTACTTAATTGGGATTGGAGAGAGTGTGGGTGATGGAGCTAAGAGAGGTCTAGAATCTCCCAAACCATCTTAATCAGGCCCTACAGTTGATCCTAGGGAGTCCAGGAAGCTTAAGATGTTGTCCCTGTCTTCTAGAGCCTCACAGTTTTGAAGAGAGATATACCAACAGCGTTAAATTATAACTTGTCAAGTCTGTCATTGATACACACATGGATGGCGTGGAAGTCTGTGAGGGCTATCTAATTAACTGGGAGTTGGAATGTGATCAAAGAAGGCTTCCTGGAGGAAGTGACCCTTGACTTAGACAACTTTCTGCTTGAGGCATCTAGTGTGGGCATTGGCTGATGGTGAGGTGAAGAATACCCGAACAGGAGAAGTTTCATTTTAGACAGGTTAACTCTGAGATTCCCGTACAATTCCCGGAGTATTGTTCAGTAGGTGTTGGCTACATGGATCTGAGCTCTTATTGTCCCCATTTTATAGATGGGAATGTTAAGTACCCTGCTGAGAGTGACACAGCTGGTTAATGGCAGAGTTGAGTTTCAAATCCAAATTTGAATTTCAAATTAGGCTTGCTGGCCTAATTAGCTCCCTGCCACCCTGTCCAGAAAGATCTTTCAGAGACTCTCTGAAGATGATCAACAGAGGAGAAAGGATTTAATTGATAGGAACCAGAGGGTGAAAAATGACTTCTATTAAAATGAGCTCACGCTCTCTTGTCTGATTTCCTTCCAATGATGAGATAAGAAGGGAAAATGGCAGTATTTCAAGTTACACCCAAACCACCAAGAATCCTTCCTTGTCTGCAGTACCCACAGGCTGTTTAAGATCAGCTTCTGCCCATTTAGCTACAGGCCCGCCTTCACCTCCCACATCGCCCCTCCACTCTACCCTCCCACCAACACTCCGCCCTCATAGACCTCTTCTGCCTCACCTCCAAGACTTGAACCAGCAGCATCTCAGAAAAAGGCCTGCTCCTTCCCAAACAGTTGTTCCAGAGTTGGCAGGTGGGAAGCTTTGGGATACCCTGTCCCTTCCATTGATACACTCATTTTGAGGAGAGAAAAACCAGTGCCCATATTATGAGGTCTTAGGTTTGGCCCAGCCGCACCTCCAGGCCCTACTAGCCTAGATCTTTCTCATGTCATCAGCCCTCAATACCCAACCAGGACAGATATGCCACGAGTGGAGCCAAGTGATCTGGTGAATTCATATAATTCTAGTGACTCTAGTTATCTTGGAGGCAGGAAGCAGTATGAACTCGTACCTTGGCCAAGTTAAAAGCATGAATATTGTAGACTAAATTGATGAATATTTAGCTCCCCCAAAGTACACTAAAGTTTTAGCAAAAACCAAATTGTTCTTTGTCTCATGCCTCTACATTTTGGCAGGTGGTCTTTCTTAAGAGTAACACCCTCAGGGGCTCCCTATATGGGCTTGGTATTTTGGTCACTCACTCCTTGTCTTCAGCAGCAATAGGCTTGTTTCTTTGCAGGAAACTTGTAGAAACTCTGGTCCTGCACCACGTCCTAATCCTATGCTAGTGAGAGGGCAGGGGTTACCTAGTCCTCTTTCTATCACCCAGCCACAGAGGGTTGGTGAAAGAAGGTTTCCAATGAGCAATTGCTTTAACAACTGGAGCTAATTACCCACCCTGATGTCCTCTCCCCAGTGACACCCAGAATCACCCTGAGCTTCCCAAATCCTGACTTGTGGGTGGGCTGAGATTTTGGATCTGTCCCTTTTAATATGCTCCTTCTTCACATCCTGCTGCCTTATGGCACCTGCTCCTTCTCCTTTTCCCTGTCTCTTAGCCTGGGTTCTGACCTAAGACCAAAATCCAAGTGCTGCAAATACTTTATTTGGCAAGTCTAGAAAACACCAGTATGGGGGAAGCACTTGTTTGCTAGGACTGCCACAACAGTATCAGAAATTGGATGACTTAAACAATAGAAATTTATTATCTCACAGTTCTGGAGGCTGGATGTCCAAAACCAAGGTATCCACAGGATTGGCCCATTCTGTAGGCTAGCTTCTTTCTGGTGGCTTGCTGGCAATCTATGGCATTCCCTGGCTTGCAGAAGTATCACCTAATTTCTATCTTCTTCATCACTGAGTGCTCTCCCTGTTTGACTGTGTCCCTACCCAAATTCCCCTTCTTATAAGACACAGTCATATTGGATCAGGGCCCATCCTAATGACCTCATCTTAAGTAATTACATCTACAGCAACTACATCTCTTTCCAAATAAGGTCACATTCTGAGGTACTGGGGGTTAGAACCTCAACATAAGAGTTGGCGGGGGGGAGGGGGACACAGTTCAGCCCATATCATGGGTAAAGAAGTGAAACAGTGAAGGGAAGAAAGTCAATAAAAAAGCACATTATCCACTGTGACCAATTGAAATACCACGGGCAAACTGGGAGATAACAAGGAGCCCAATGGGTGAGGGGTAAGGACAGTGACCCACCAGCTTGCTATTATCAGGGGGGAAGACTGCTCTTGAGGGATTTAATTCCTTGGGGCTTCCAGCTGACTTGCAACTCGACTCCCCAGAGTCAGAGGAGACCCGAGACCCGCAGGCACACAGAGGTAATGGCAACTGAAAGTCAGGTCCAGCCTGGCTTGCAGGCAGAGCACACACATGTCCCCATGGCCCTGTCCCAGCCCCCTAAACCCCCTTGATCACCCAGATCCAGAGCATCACCAAGCAGTTTGCATTCTTATACTGGCATCAGCGATGACGGTTCTCCTTGGTCCTCACCAGCTCTATCCAGAGTTGGTTAATAGTCACCATCTACTACTGGTAGCCTGGTGCTCATAGCTTTTTGAGGAAGACTGATCCCACAGGGCACCCTATGGCACAGCACAGAGTGGTGAGCCCACTGCTGGGCTGTTAGGGATTTGCCCCAGACAAGGCGAGGGAGGGTGTAATGAGGCCTCACTCTGCTTGTCAGTGTGGCCGTGACCACTCCCAGACTTCCTCAGCCACCATCCTGGCCAAGCCTGCAGGCTGCCTTGTGGAGACAGGTAGGGGCAGGCATGGGAGGGTCTAAAATTCTCCAGTCCCATCTTTCAAATGAGCTCCCCAGGCAGCAGGAAGTGAATCGGGAGCCCATCTCTGGGTGCCTCTGTCTCACTAGGGCTCCGTCTCGGCATCAACCTGGACTTGACACCACCTCCCCCCAAGTCTAGGAGGAGTGTGGAGAAATTGGGACACCCCAAGATGCCAGAGAGAAGCAGCATTCCAGGAAGAAGCCCTTGCGCTCTAGATATGGGAACAGAGGTGGGACAGGGGGAAGTGGGGGGTGAGAGGAAGGGGAGAAGTGAATTGCTCCAGTCCTCACGTGACTCTATAATGATTTTGTTAATGTGATTAATAATAAAAGAGTTAAGATTCATTGAACACTTATAATATGCCAGGCGCTGGCATATTGAGGTTCATTAGAATATTTCTGATTTTATCATCATAACAACCCTCTGAGGTAAGTGCTATTTACTATATCTGGTTGATGGGGAAACCGAGGCTCACAGAGGCGCTTGCCCAAGTATGACTCTGAGCTTCCAGGGGCATTTCATTCTGAGGAAGGGGTTCAAGCTCCTGCATGGGTCACCCCAGCATGAATTGAGTTTCTCTGGAAAGGTGGAGAGCCCCAAACCATGCAGGCCTCCCACATTCCACCTTGGCTCAGACCCAGTGACAGGAAGAGACAAGGAGCACCCTGGGGCCTGTCTGCCACCAGATCAAAGCACTGGGGTGGGTTGGGGGGCCTCTGATGCTAACTCTGCAGAGGAAGCCTGCACAGAGCAGCAGCCCCTGGGCCAGCGAGGCCCTGAGTCCCCCAAGAGAGCCACTTGCCTTCCCTATCGTGTCAGGCATGCTTTCACTTGTTGCCCCAGCAGGGAGTCTGAAAAGGCAAGGGAGGCAGGAAGACCACCATGTCTCTTTCAGTTCTGGCTGTCGGCTGGACAGCCAACAAGCTTCCCCCAAGATTCTCTGTGTTCCCCCGGCCCCACACCCAGGTCTGCCTGCAAACCGGGCAGTCTGGGGGCTCAGGGCCATCAATGACCTCTCCTTGAAGCCCAGGTAGAGAACCGAAGCACAGCCAGGAACCTCAGTCAGAACTTGCTGGCAGCTGGAGACAAAGGTCCTGCCCCCCCCCATCACCCCAACAACCCATCTGATGGAGACCGGGGGGTGGCACTTTCAAATAAAATTTTTTAAACTTGATTTACTCCCCAATTGACATATAACATTGTATAGAGGCTGTTGAACAACTCTGGTGTTAGGGCACAGAACCCATGCACAGTTGAAAATCTGGGTATAACTTATAGTCACCCCTCCATGTCCACGTGTTCCACATCCATGAATTCAACCAACAGGCATCCAAGGTTGGTTGAATCTGTGGAAGTAGAACCTGTATATAGAAAAAAATCTGCACAGAAGTGCGCTGGTCTACCCTGTGTGGTCAACAGGCTTCATTTAGGGTGTACAGTGATGATTCGTGTGCATATAGTGAAATGATTGCCACAATAAGCACAGCTAACAGCCATTATCTCCCATAGTTACAGTTTTTTTTTTGTGATGAAAACTTTAAAGATCCATTTTCCTATCATCTTTCAAAAATACAGTATTAACGATAGTCACCATGTTATACCCTGCTGCCACAAAATTTATTTTTCCTGTAATTGAGAGTTTGGACCTTGCTTCAACCACTTTCCCACTTCCTATCCGCCACCTCTGACAACCACCAACCTGTTCATCTCCATCAGTTCAGTTTCTTTGGTTTTCACATTCAAGCGAGATCATACGGTATTTGTCTTTCTCTGTCTGACAATTCACTTAGCATAATACCCTCAAGGTCTATCCATGTTGTTGCAAATGGCAGGATTTCCTTTTTGACAGTTGAGTAAATGAAGTATTATATGTAATAACGCAATAATAACACTTTATCAATGGACACTTATGCTGTTTCCAGGGCTATGGTATACAATGCTGCAATGAACAGGGGGTGCAGATAGCTTTCAGAGATAGTGATTTCATTTCTTTCACATATATACCCAGAAGTGGAATTGCTCGATCATATGGTAGTTCTATTTTTAATTTTTGAGGAACCTCCAAAGAATCCTGGACTTTGCAACAAAGAATATTTTCCCTTTCCAAAATTCAAGGCCAATAATGGATGCATGACACATAGAGGGTCAGAACTGGAAGGGGCTGGGATCACCCCTACCCCCCTGTGGAAGAAGCAGGCCAAGAAACAGGTACTCATCAGACACATGGGCACCTGATGGTAGAGCCCACCTGCCAGCACATGCCAACCCAGCCAGGTTGTCTATGCCTGGATTTGTTTTCTACTGCTGTCATCACAAACTTAGTGGATTAAATGAAGTCAGAGCAGATCTCCCCAGGTTAAGCTCAAGGGGCCCAGTCCTAGAGTCTCTAGGGAGAAACCTGTTCCCCAATCATTTAGGTTGGTAAAGAACTCAGTTCCTTGCAGTTGTATGACTTAAGTCCCTGTTTTCTCTTTCTTTATTTTACTTACTTATGCATACAAGAACTGGGGTGTAAGCCAGAGGTGGGGAGGTGAGAGGATTCACCAGAGACAGAGTGGGGAGCAGAACAGGTGGATCTACTGAAATATGCTGCTAAGGGGTGCAGTAGTTGAGACAGGAGAGGTCTGCTGCTCCATATGGGTTAGCTCTCTGCCCGGGGATCGAACTTGTGCCACTCAAGCCTCAGTGGCTGGCAATAGCTTGGCAGTGCTGAAACTTTAACCCCTACACCACCAGGGAGGCCCATCCCTGTTTTCTTGCTGACTGTAAAGTGAGAACAGTTTCCAGCTTCTCAAAGCCGCTGCATTCCTGGTGCCTTGGCTCCCTTTTTATGTCTTCAAAGCCTTCCATGGCAGGTGAAATCCTAAGGTGCATCTCTCTGGCTCTCTTCAATCTATCTTCTACTTTTAGGGATTGCTATGATTAGGTTGGCCCACTGGAATCATCTCCCGCTCTCAAGGTCCTTAGCTTAATTGCAACTGCAAAGTCCCTCTGCCATGTATGATAACATAGTCATAGGTTCAGAGGATTGAGTTGCAGGTATCTTTGAAGGCATCACCCAGCTTCCTTTCAAGTGGACTGACAACAGTCGAGGGTCAGCCTCACCAAGCAGCTTCTCACAGCCTCCTCAACAGGTGCCCTCACAGGACAGCTGCCTCCGCCCAGGCTCTGACCACCTGAGGTCCACTGGCCTCTCCAGGCTGCTTGCAGTGATCCAGCAAATGGACTTATCCGTCATGTAAGAAATACATGAACACTAATGAAAATTTGGAAAATACACCCACAAAAAATGTACAAGGAAACAAGCCCAGTTGCCCCAAATAACCTCTGTTAATGTGTTACTCAGTTTCCTTCCAGACTTTTATTATATGCATGGGTAGCCTTTATAATAGTAAAATTACAATCATGTTATAAAAATAAGAATGTATTTTGCTTTTTTCATGCAGCATTATATTAGACATATCTTTGCCACATTGATATAAATTATTTGTAAAACTTTTCCAAGTGGCTCCTAAGATTCCATTATGTGGATAGTTATTCCGTAATTTCTGATTTCTCTGATATAGTAATGATTTCTCTAATGAGGGACACTTAGGTCAGCAATCATCATAAATGACATTTTTTTTCCCATTGAAGTACTGCTTTAGTTTAACTATACATAAGAAATTACTTAACCTTCTGCTATTCCAAATATTTAATGCTCAATTTTTAAGATGAGCTTTCCCCCCAAAAGTAACTGCGTTGAATCCTTGAAATTAAGCAGAAAAACAAACAAACAGAAAAACCCAGTGCTGGTGACAAATATACAGCAAATTCACTTCTTCATTCTTCGCAAAGACTGAAACCAATTCTCAAGACTGAAGAGCTAGAAATTCACCTATTGTTCAAAGACTTGTTTGTAGACTATGCAGCAACTTTGTTGTCTTCCCTATACTCAAAATCTGCAAACTCCCTGCCCCCACGACCTCCTCTGAATCCACCACGAAATCCTCGAGGGGCTGTGAAGACACCACCTCTGCCACCGCCACGTCCTCGGCCACCACGGAAACCAAGACCTCCTCTCCCTCTGTAGCCCCCACGACCACGGTTTGGACGAAGTGGGATTCCAAATGTTTCAGCATTTAATCTTCTTTCTTCAGCCCAGGTTGGTCTTCGTTCTCTATTATCATCACAAGAAATACTATCAAAGAAGGATTTAGTTTTGTCATAATAGCAATTAGGTCCAAGTGGATCTTCTTCATCGGCATTTCCTTCACTGTTTTGAGTATCAACTCCTGAGTCTCCTTTATCTTCACCATTTACAGGCTTCTCCTCTTTCTCAAGTTTATCCTCTTTCAATTTAAGTTTATTATGAAACTCCCTGTCGATTTCCTCCTTGTTAAATTGTGCATTCGCACTTTCAAAGTCAAAGTCTTTCTCAAATTTCATTGGGCCATCTCGCCGAATAACAAATCTTCCCCAGCCACCTCGATGACCTCCACGCCCTCTCCTTGGAGCTGAAGGAACACCTGGAACTATTTGTCTCTTGCTATCATTTCTGAGTTGCTCATTTTCTGGTCTTGAAACTTTGTGTACGTCAGCTCGCCTGTGCTCTTGATTCTCTATTGCTTTTTGGCTGGTAGATGGTAAAGGCCTGGATGATACAGGGCTCCTTCTCCCAACAGGAGCCGGAGCAGGTAAGTGGGCCGAGGCGGTCTGTACTGCTTGTTCCATGGTGGGACTTTTTCTCAAAGGATCTAACTGAGGGCTTGAACGACCTTGAGATGACTGTGTTTTCAGAGATCTTGTATCTTGTGTAAAGGCAGAACCAACTGCACTACTTTGGGATAGGGGGCCACTGTTTGATGTTTCTGCTCCAAATGACGTTAAGGAACTTCCAGCATAAAGCATTCCCCAGATTTGAGATACATTTCCAAAGATTGTTGGATCTAAGAGCATGGACCCACTTTAAAGTTCTTGTAACCCACAGAGAGGGTCACTAAGCATCCTAGTTCCCCTCGGACAGTTCCCATTTACCCCTGCTGGCCTGGCATTGTTATGGAAAGTGCTCCTTTCACTCTGGGTCTATCGTGTGGTCATACACCAACCGCTGACCTGGGGATTCTAAGGGTTCTTCTCCACTATACTGCCACATCCCAGTGTGTCTGTCCAAAGTTTGGCTCCCACATGCACCCCACTGACCTACAGAAGCCCTCTGCTGTGTGCCAGCACTGTGCTGGGCACTGGGATGCAGTGGTAAGCAGTCCGAGAAAGGCGCATGATTGGGTGGGGCAACTCCATAAATGCTACCAAATGAATAAATAAGACTATACATCTCACTGGAGTGAAATGAGCTCCCTGTGGGACTAAGAAGAACCAGAATACAAAGGATTTCTAGTAGGAGGGGGCTCCTGACAGAGTAGGCAGAGCCCCTGGGGCAGTGTAGGCAGTGCAAAGAAGCAGAAAGAATTATAGATTGTTCCAACTGTGGACCAATGCAAGTTTCCCAGCCTCTGCCATTCAGCAATGAGGTTTGGAGGGGGAACCAGGTAACAGGGCTTGTGGGCTTGTTGACTTCACCCAAATAAAAAGTTATTAATCCCACAAATGGAAAATTCCTTCCTCATAATTGCCTTGTAACTTAGGAAATGGAAGAGTTAGGGTGGTGGAGTCCAGATCTTGGCCAAGTTCTTTAGGGCAGTAAGCTGCCCCATAAGGGTGTTTTGAGGATCTGCTCTGTTTCAGCACAGGGGTGGCTCTCAGAGCTCATCATCCGCAGGTTGGCGAGGTCACAGTGCCCTGAGCCACCACACCCCCAGGGCCCCTGAGCCCCCAGTGTGTCATCCAGAGGCTCCACTAAGTGGGGATGGCTGGGCACTTCTCAGTTTTGGCACAGTTCCATGTGGGAGCAGCAGCTTTGGACTGCCAGATCTTCCAAATTTTTCAGGGGAATAAAGAAATCATATTGTATTATATCATATATTAAAAACATAGTTAATATTCTTAATGTTGTCAGGAAATTGAAAGTTGAAAACAACTGTTTAATGTTGTCCAGGCCAAGCAAAACTCATCTGTGAGCCAGGTGCAGCCTGGAGCAGGCGGTCTGTGACCTGAGAACCAGCCCAATCTACTCACGGCATTGCAAATGAGGGAACTGAGGCCCAAAGGAGTGGGGACTTCTCTGAGCATACAGTAATTGGTAGGACAGCTCAGGTTACCCCACACCCAGTGCTTATCCCTCAATGTCACCCATCTCTCTGTCAAAGGCACTTCTGGGGGGGGGAGGTGAAGAACTGGGGCCTGGATGTGCCATAAAAATTGGCAAGGGCAGAGAACAGAGGTTGCCCATTCATTCAGCCTAAGTTGGTCTTACACCCCTAGTTATGCTGATGAAGAGCCTTGGGTTTGGAAGAGTTACGTGACTAGATTCTGTTAGCCTGATGATTGCACAATATCACAGATCTAGGTGTCAGGTGCCCCTCCCAGTCTCTGAGCTGCTCCTCCTCCGGAGGAGAAGTGTCACCCCTGCCCACTATTCCAGCTCAGCCCTCCAGGATAGCACTGGATGCAAGGTAACCAGTCCAGCAGATACCTAGAGACAGTTCTTATCATCCTGTAAGTCTTCCTATTCCAGGCCAAACATCTCCACTTCCCTCAACTGTTGGCCCTAGGTGAGGGTTTTGAGCTTCTCTTTTCCAGGCTAGTCTCAGGACACTTTCTAACTTGGAAGGCAGCCCCTCGCTGAACACAAGGCCTCTGGGAGCATAGGAGGTCACTCAGAGGTGCACAAGCTTGTTAGAGCTGGTAGTTTGGCACTAATGTTTGCATGCCTTCTACTATAGCCAGCATTTCTAGTCTTATCTAGAACTGAGTTGACCTAAAGGTTACCAAGAGCACACAAGTTCAATGGTCACCATGGAGGTAGTCTTCACAAGAGAGGTTTGGGGACACTGCTTACAGCTTTTGTGGTATTGTTTGAGGGTATAGTGGATACCCTCAGGCTTTTCTTTTATTTTTTTCTCTCTTCCACAGCATTGCTGCTAAGCAGTAGCTTTCTATTTTCTCCTGACATGTCTTCAGTGATGTTCAAAATCTTAGATTGTATTTTGCCACTTGCTTCTGATTCTTCCAGGATAATGAGGTCTTACATTTTCAAATCTGGATTCTGCAATCCAGTGTTGTAGTCCATCTTTGCATCCTCCCCAGACAGGACCAGCAGCCTTGATCTGCCCTTGGGCAAGTCTCAGAGTAGGACAGGGCTGACAAAATCAGGTGTTGCTCCAGGGGCTCTGGGGCAGCAATTCTTTCCCAACACTCAACATCTGCCCTTGTGGGAGCATCCCCACCTACAAACCCACCATCTTTCATGTTCCTGTTCTCAGACAGGTATCCAGTGTCTGCAAAGAGCTTGCCACCATCCCTCCATTCTGCAGTTGCGTGGGGACTTTCATCAAGGCATCTGGTCTGGCGGCTCAGTCTCAGAATCTACCTTTTTTTCATTTGGAGACCCAGAGTTTTTGCTCAGACAGATATTCCATTTTCTGGCTCCTGCCCTAGACTTCACACCTCCTGGAGAATTGTAGGTCCAGTTCTTCACTCACCTCTGCAAGTTCTCCTGGTCCTCTGGGTGGTCATTCATGTGCACTTGGGAACCAGATATTCAACCTGGCCCAGTTCTCTGACAACTGCATCAGCCTCATTGGGCTCAACTTCCTCTTGACTATATATATATATATTTTCCAGTCTTTTCAGAGTGAAGATCAGTGGAGTTGTTTAAAACACTGTGACATCATAACCAGGTGATTCTGTTTCCCCCCACATCTGCTTTAACACTTATCATGGAGAGCCCAATGGGGTCCTTGTAGGAAATGAAGACACAAAGATAAATGACACATTGTCCTTGTCCTCAGAAGCTGCTGGCCCTGGCACTGCTTCTGTCCCTTCTTTCATTTTTTTTTTTGTGTTATCCTGAGCATATTATATAAAAAGGGATTCTTCCCTGTCTGTGCAATTTCAAACTATAGTCCTGCCTATGAATCCAATTCTTCCAATACAGCCAAGCTCTGAAGAAATGAAATTTCCCAAATTGGAACAGGGGAGATGTAACAGGACTGGCTGCATTAAGCAATGCTGCTGAGGGAAATGAAAAAAACTGGAGTGAACTATGGTCAGAGTTGGGTAGGATGCCTGTTTATTCATTCAGCCTGCATGGAGAACCTCCTGAATGGTTAAGTGTTGTTTGTCCTCCAAGTTGGATACTTGAGGTGAATGTTAACAGGACTCTCCTTTTAGAGACCAAATATGGCCAGCAGACTGGGAGGTGGAATAACCCTCAGACATCAGCAGCACAATGTCACTGTGAGGAGCGGGGACTGCCTCATTTTATTTAGGGAAGTCAGGAAAACATCACAGAAGAGGTAAAGGTTTAGTAGGGTTTTGAGGGATGCATAGGAGCTCACTAATAGAAAAGGTGATTAAAGTTCCGCTAGGGAGAAGCACCACATGTTCAAAACTGTGGGAGCAGAGGAATCACAGTGTGCTATAAGAGAGAACTTAGATCCTATTTTGAAGTGCTTTGTACAGTCCGTTAAGGAGTTTGGAGCAGATGGAAATTTAAGGGTCTGTAGTGGGGAGGGGTGCAGTCTGGGAAACCAGCAAGGCATCTATTGCAGAACCTCAGCTATGAGTTTCTTATTTATTTGTTTGTTTGTTTATTTTTATTTTTGTAAAGATTTATTTATGCATACAAGCTGGGGTACAGGCCAGAGGCATGGGGCAGTGAGAGGGTTCATCAGAGACAGAGTGGGGAGCAGAACAGGCAGATAGACCGAAATACACTGCTGAGGGGAGCAGCACGCAAGGCAAGAGAGGTCTGCTGTGCCATGTGGGAATCTCCCCTGCTGGGTGTCGAACTCGTGTCCATGGCTGCCCATAGCTCCACAGTGCAGCACTTAACCGCTGTGCCACCAGGGAGGCCCGAGTTCCTTATTTAAATCCTCACTTGGTTTCATTTCTTCTTTTTGTTATTCCCTCCTCTTCCTACCCTTAACCCCACAAAGAATGTTAAAACATTTTATGGTTTATCTACTTGAAAATAAAATAGAAACACATCTTAAGTATTTGCATGTGTGCACATTCTTGTCCACACTCATTTTGAGTAGATCGTAATATGCCATATACTACCTTGCTTCTTTAACTTAACAGGTATTAACAGTAGTTTAAGAATTAGTTCTTATTCCTTTTTTATAGCTGCAAGAAACTCCACTGTGAAGATTACTATATTTCATTCAATTTGTCATCACTTGAAGGTATTTGGGTTATTTCCAGTTATTTTATATTACAAATTGTGCTGCTATTAATAGCCCTCTGCATATGCCTTTTTGTATTGTGTCTGAGATAGATAACCTGAAAAAGAGATTGGCAGTTCAAAGGGGTAAATGCTATGTGATTTTGCTAGATATTTCAAATATTCTTCCATAGTTGTTAATTCATTTTACATTTTCATCAGAGGTATATGAATGCCTTTTTCCCTATAGCTTCACTGTCATAGTCTGTTGTTGTTTTCTTTTTTTGGTCAGTTTGATAGGTGAGAAATGAAACCTTGGTCTAGTTTTATTTTCTAATTGTTGCCATATAATTGATTCAAAAAACACATCTTTTACCTACTTACTCATAATGCCACCTTTATAAAAATTGAAAAATTATACACAGGGGTATATTTTTGGATTTTGTATTCCATTTCATTGTTCTTCTTATTCAGCTATCATTATTGTTTTAATTGTTTAAACATCACAAATTGTTATAATTATAGAGGCTTTATAATATGTTTTAAGGTCTAATAGGACTGTCTAATAGGACTGTATAATAGGACTGTCTGCAGCCCCCCTCCATCTCTCACTTAATTGCTTCTCTTTTTCAGGTTTTCCTCTGACTGTTCTTGCTTTTTTCTTCCCTCATTTCTTCAAAGGAACTTTACTACCTTATCTAGTCCTGCTCTCCCTCTACTCACACGTAAAAAATGAAATTTTTATTTGGATTGCAATAATGTATATATTAACCTAGAAAGAATCAACTCCTTTGTGATCTTGTATCTTCCTAACCAAGAACACAAACTTTCCATTGCCAGCTCTACTTTCACATGTTTCAGTAGCATTTTATGATTTTTCTCATACAGGTTTGGACATTTCTGTTCACATTTAAGCCTAGATATTTCTACTTTCTTTGTCTTTGCTATCATAACCTTGATAACTACCACTTTCTCTCCTGTTTGGTTTTGCTTACTTATAGGAAAACTTTGGGTTGCAAGTTAATTTGGGGGAGGGGGCGAGACTTGCCATCCAGTACACCCATGTCGGTTGGCCTCAGTGACTGACCCACTCTGGGCTTCAAGCACCAGCTTCCTGCTCCTCTATCATGTGCCCTGACAGGGACAGCCCCCAAACCATGCCTCTCCCTCAATTTATTCAACAACTTGCTTCCCCAGCTGACTTCGAACAAGAAGGATGCTCTCCAAGTAATTCAGGCACAAAACAAACCACTGATACTGAATATTTTTAAAAAAATGTTGAAGTGTTAATAAAATAATGGCTAACAGAGGAGGTGTTAAAGAAGAGAAATGATCTATATGCGTTTGGGGATGATTTGAGGTGTTTTTTCTTTAAAGAATTATTTACTTATGCATGGAAGAACTGGGGTGTAGGCCGGAGGTAGAGAGGGTGAGCGGATTCACCAGAGACAAAGTGAGGAGCAAAACAGGCGGATCTACTGAAATACACTGCTGAGGGGGACAGCAGGTGAGTCAGGAGAAGTCAGCTGGGTTAGCTCCCTGGTGGGGGATCAAAGTCAAGCTGCAGTGGCTGGCAATAGCTTGATAGCACTGAGACTTTAACCCCTGCACCACTAGGGAGGCCCCCAGAAGATTTGAGTTTTCATGATCTTTTAATGAAATCCACAAGTGACTTCCACATTTATTTCCTTCCAGTGAAGACAAGGAAGTAGATGTCCTAGAAACTGGTCATCTCAACAACGTCTTTCCATTGTTTTTTCAGTAAACGCCTAAGAGAAGGGACTCATTTAAATTAAATTCAATACAAGCAGAGAGTGGCTATCCTTATGTCAATGCATAGATCAGTCCAGCATATTATAATAATTTTATCACTTTTAATTATCTTTAATAATTTTCTTTTAAATTGTTTCGAAATGATGTCTTTCCTTATCACATGATAATCAAAGTCTGTTGGTAGTTTTAGTGGCTGTGAGATGATGGTATCTTTTTCAATTTGGTTAAGAAACCCAAAATATCCTGAGAAAATTCCTGAAAAGACTGACCCGAAGGGGGAAGAACTGCTAAACCCTGCTAAGCCCTCCTGTCCGCCCCACTGGCCTGCCTTCCCAACCTCCTCAGAATGGTTGCTTTAGCATTGTATGATCTCCTCCCCAGCTCCTTCCTTTTCCAATCCACCCTGCAGGTAGCAACTTCCTTTACAATCTCCACAAGACCTAGGACCTGTGAAGAAAGGCAAAACTGTATCTTGTTTATCCTGTTTTTTTAAGATTTATTTATTCATGCATACAAGAAGTGGGTGTAGGCCAGAGGTGTGGGGTGGTGAGAGGATTCACCAGAGACAGAGTGGGGGTAAGAACAGGCAGATATACTGAAGTACATTGCTGAGGGAGCAGTGGGCGAGGCAGGAGAGGTCTGCTGTACCATGTGGGAAGTTTGGCTAGAGAGCTTCCCTGGCCAGAGATTGAATTTGTGCTGCAGTGGCTGTGGAGAGCTTCATAGTGCTGAGACTTAACCCATTGCACCACCAGGGAGGCCCTCATTTATCTTATCTCTAAAGTGCATGGCACATAGTAGGGAGGGATCAACAGAGAGGGACAAATGAATGAATTCGTTTGTGTGTGTGAACAAATACATTAACCAAAGACTTTTGGCCCTTCTGCGCTTGAATCTCTCCCAACTGCCCTCTAGGACAGACCTGAAATGGAATATGATTGGTTGCTTGTATGGGGAGGGATTCCTCACATCTCCCAGCTTTGCACAAACCCCATGTGCATCAGTATGTTGCTGGGCGGTGGTTGAAGATTTGGGCTACAAATTGGAAATGCTTGTTGGGTTCAGCCTGCCTGGCCTCCTCCCCGGTGTGCTTGGCACCCAGTAGTGCCTCCTCATAGGCCATCTTTTTGCTTCTTATTTCTCCCATATAGGCTTGCTATTTGAAAAAGGTCTGCTCAATTTACTTACAGTGGTAAGGAGGAGTATGGCTCTAGAAAGTTCTGTCTGCTTTCCCAAGTATATTTGCACTGTAATAACAGACTTAGCTTGAAGTCACCAGAGTGACCGCACACCTTACAGTGTTACTGGTCCTGAGAGCAGGGCCGGAGGTGGGGGAAGGTACACTGTGATGTGGGGTACACATATTTACATGGCCAACTTTGTGCATCTCTTGTTGAGAGTGTGGATTTCTTGAGGGTAGCGCTTGGGGCTCTCTTTTCCTAGTGATCCTGAGTGCTTGCTACTGGGTTTTATAGCCAAGTTACAAGATGACACACCTGGCCAGCCACCTCAGAGCCCGTTTCCAGTGCCCCCTTCCTCCAGCTAGCCCTTGAGAAGAGATGGTGTTCAGAGAATAGCCACAGCACCAGCTCTCCCCCCATATGCAGCTCTTCAGAATCTTGCCATTCCCCATCAAGTAGAGTGTATTTTCCCTTCCTTTGAACCTAGACAGAACTCTGTGCCTCAGTGAGATGGATAAACACGGTTGAGTGATACACTGTGATTCCCAAGGTTTCCTAAAAGGCAGTAGGGCTTCTCCTGACTATTCATTGTTAAGCTGACCCTGAGAATCCAGTTACTACAATGCTATGAGGACACCCAAACTAGCCTGGGTAGAGAAGTCAGATGGAAGAGTCCCCCACTCCCACCCCTGCACCAGCAACTAGCAGTGACTATTAGCATGTGAGTAAGTGTTCAGAGGACCCAGCGCAGGCCTTGATGCCCTGTAAGAGAAGTCTGACACTGTGAAGGAGAGACAAACTGTCCCCATTCTGCTTTTTTTTTTTTCAATTATTTATTTATGCATGCAAGAGCTGGAGTGAAGGTCAGAGGTGCAGGGGGTTAGAGGATTCACCAGTGACAGAGTGGGAAGCAGAATAGGCAGGTTGACTGAAATACACCGTTGAGGGGAGCAGTGGGTGAGACAGGAGAGGTCTGCTTCGCTATGTGGGTCAGCTCCCTGGCTGGGGATTGAACTAGTGCTGCAGTGGCTGCTGATAGTTTCATAGTGCTGAGACTTAACCCCTTGCACCACCAGGGAGGCCCCCCATTCTGCTTTCTTCAAAATCCTGAAAAGCAGATTCATGGCACATAGAAATGGTTACTTATCTCCTTGAATTTGTGATTATTTGTTATACAGCCCTAGTAACTGGAATACTCTCCAGTCATGGCCAAGCCACTTATCTTTGGGGCTGAACAGAATCTTTAAAAAAAGAGCAGCTTCCCTCTCCTAGCAGCTAATCGTCCGTCATTCCTTCTTTTCTCCCAGCTTTATTATGCTATATATAAATGGTATACAAAAGAACTGCACGTAACTAATGTTTACAATTTGATGAGTTTGGACATATATATACACTTGTGTGACCATCACCACAATCCAGGTAATAAACATATCCATGATCTCTAAAAGTTAGAGTTCCTACTAGTTTGTGTGTGTGTGTGTGTGTGTGTGTGTGTGTGTTAAGACCACTTACTACTTAACATGAAGTCTATTTTCTTCCATTTTTAAGTACACAATAGCTTATTGTTACCTGTAATCATTCTGTTGGACAGCAGCTCTGGAATTTACTCCTCTTGGATGACTGTAACTTTATACCCATTGAACAACAACGTCCAGTACCCCATTCTTTCCATCCCATTGTAACCACTATTGTATTGGATTGTTAGAAAAGTCATGGCATATTTTTTCTACGTTTTTCAAGCAAAAATGCATCATGACTTTTCCAACAACCTGATATTATCCACTTCTATACCTTTCATTATTTTCCATGCCTTGTATCAGAGGAATCATGAAGTATTTGTGACTGACTTATTTTACTCAACATAATTTCTTCCTGGTCCATCTACATTATCACAGGTAGAAGATGTCCTTTTTTAAAGTTTGAATACTTTCGATTGGTTGTAGATGTCATTTTTTAAAAAACATTCATCAGTTGATATACATTTGGGTGCCTTCCATTTTTTAGTTACTGTGAATAATACTGCAAAGAATGTGAAAGTACAGATATCTCTTGAAGATCCTGTTTTCAACTTTTTTAGATAGACACCGGGAAGTAGAATTGCTAGATTGTATGGTAACTCTAGTTTTAATTTTTTGAAACACCACCATACTGTTTTCCATCATGGCTACAATACCTTACATTTCCAACAACAGTGTAAAAAGTTAATACACTGCTGAGGGGAGCAGTGGGTGAGACAGAAGAGGTCTGCCGAGCTATGTGGATTGATCCCTGGATGGATCAAACTTGTGCTGCAGTGGCTGGCCATGGCTTGATAGTGCTGAGACTTAACCCCTGAGCTACCACGGAGGCCCTCATTGTAGTTTTGATTGCATTTTCCTATGATTAGCAGTGCTGAACATCTTTTCATATTCTTATTGATCATTTCCATGTCTTTGGAGAAATGTTTATTCAAGTCCTTAGCACATTTTTTAGTGAAGTCATTTGGTTTTTTGCTATTGAGTTTTGGGAGTTCCTTTTATATATTTGGGAATGAATCCTTTGTCAGATATATGGTATGTAAATATTTTCTCTCATTCTTCAGGATGCCTTTCGCACCCTTGTTCCTTTGCTGTGTAGAGGCATTTTAGTGTAATGGAGTCTCCTTTATCTATTTTTGCTTTTGTTATCTTCATTCCTTCTTCCTACAGTACAACCTCACTTCCTCAGGAAAGCATCCCCTGTGCCTCACCCTACATCCTTCCATAGCACAGGGCACCATCACCAGCTCTTAGAGACTTTCGCAGGTTTTATTCACCCAGTCTGTGATGATGTATTTATTTGGGGTTATTATGGAAATATTAAGCTTTATGAGGGAAAGGACCTCTTCAGTCTTGCTCCCTGTGATGTCACCATGAGGTCATGCACAGCACCTAAGACACAGGAGGCTGCTTGACTGAATGAGCAGTGGCTCGCCCACAGTTACACATTTAGTGCTAGATCTGTGACGGGGCCTTTATGTTCCACACTCAGATGAAGGCTTTCTCCGCTATGCCGGTTTACGTCCGCTCCAAACCCACTGTTGCTTTTTTCAGAGCCCAATTTCTGACCATCTAGAGATTAAGGCACGGTGTCTCCAACCTCTCCTCAAGCAGAAAACATTCCGTCTTCATCTCCACAGCTATCTTCTTGCCAAAATAAGCCACAAAAGGTTATGGGAGTGCCTGGATTCCAGCAGGAGTTAAGCTGTTCTCAGAAGAAAAACAGAAAAAGGAAATGCCCCCAAATTGTTGATTTGTTTAAACTTCTTCGCAAACTTAACAACACAAGGAAACCAACAGAGACAAGTTTGTAATGAAGTAATCAACAGACGCTGCTAATATTCCAGTAACATGAAATGATCCCCCACATTTCATAGGGTAGATATGAATAGGGTCATTAAAATATGGCCAAGGAGGGGAAGGAAAGTTTACTTTTTCTGTCTCCTTAGAGTCTGTGTTTTGAAAGCTCAGCAGGAATTTAAACAAATATCATGGAGGAATGGCGAATGTGATCATATTTAAAGAAAAAGCCCCTTTCAAAGTTCTCTTATTGTAATAAATATATAGCCTTCTGCAAGTTTTGCTTAACACACACACACACACACACACACACACACACACGTTAAAAAACCTCTGCAGATCCCCACCGCCCCCAAATCTGGAGAGCCTATTTGAGAAAAACAAAATTAGCGTCAAATTGTTCTAATATTGTTCTACATGCTTTTTCTCTAGGTCAAGAGCTGTGCTTCTTTCATACAAATGAATGCAAAGCAGGCACTAGGGAATGGGCATCATAATGCTCCCTCTGATTAAAAAGTAAAAAATAAAGTTAGAGGAGGGCCAATGGTATGGAGAGAGACGGACAAAGAGATTCCTTCAGTAAAATGGGTCTGAGAAGTTAACAACCCCTGGGAGGGTAGAGCTGGGGCTCTGAGTCTTTCCTTCTTTGCATTCCAGATGGGGTGCAAGTGCAGGGACAGGGGCTGTGAGGAGAGATGCTTCCATCACCCTCAGTTAGGATACTCTGACCGAGCTAATGGTACAACCTACTGAAACACATGGAGGATGGGTCAAGTGCTCTCACCTTGGACAAGTTAAATTATTTAAGCCTCAGTCTTCTCACCTATACAATGGGGGAAGAAGAAAACCTACCTGGAAGTTTTGAAGACTAAATAATACAAAGGAAGTATAATGTGTCACCTGTCACATAATAACTGCTAAGCAAACGCTAGCAAGGAAAATTTAGCACTGTGGGTGAGGCTCCTGAACCCTAGAGAGGCTGGTGGCCAAGGGGTTGGGAGGCTCTTTAGCCAGCTGCCCCCAAGCATCTCCAAACCAGGGAGCTCAGTTCTGGGCTGTGGGGAAGCTGGAGGCCCAGGATTCGTCACTTCAAAGTTTGCTTAAGCAAGTTCTTTCACACACACCCCCATACACACTTTGGCCCGAAAATTCAGTGAGGTTTTTTCTTCTTTCTTCCTCTGTTGTTGTTGGGTTCTGATTGCTTCCATCTGGCTGCGGCAGCGCGAGTGGAGTCTCTAAAAAAAGCAAAACAAAACAAAAACCCTCCCTACAAAACACACAGGCAGCAAACCTAGAAGGCTGCTTCGTTTCTCGCAACATGTGCTTAGATGGCGACTAGTGCGAGCCGCGGCTGGGGAGCCGGCAGGACCCCCAGCACCTGCCAGCGGGAAGGTCCTTACGAGGCCGGCCTCCCCCTTTCCCTCCCGTCCCAGGCTTCCGCCCCGGCGCGCCCGAAGAAACCGGCGCCCTGGGAACTGCGACCCGGACATCTCCCGGAGGAGGGGCATAGGGAGGTGGAAAGGGCGGGTGATTTCGGAGATTGGAAACAGAGCAGTCCCTGCGCCTTAGCTCTGCAGCTCATCTGACTTGAGTTAGCGACCCCCCCCCCCACCTTGAGTCTTTAAAAAAAAAAAAAGTACTGGAGACTGGAGTGTTCTTTCGTTCTCTGCTGGAACTTTCCTCGTAGGTGTGCTTTCTCTCCTAGGTGCGGTGAAGAAGAGTCCTCGGCTGCTCCCCCTTCCCGGGCCCCCTGGGTTCCCCCCGGCCGTGTGCGCGCGGCGCAGGCGAGTGCGCGGCATCTGGGGTGCTCGCGCCCGGCGCGCGGGGGCGCTGCGCCGTCCAGGCGGCGCTGATGGATAGCAGGAGTGCCGGCGCTCACCAGCCGAGGCAGCACGGCTCCGCGGACTTTTTTTCAAACTCTCATCACTGAGACTTCGAGGAGGAGCGGGAGGCGGCTGTGGCGAGGGCGGACGCGCAGGAAGGCGAGGAGGAGCCGGGGGAGCCGAAAGAACCCGAGGCAGGAGCGCGGGCCACGCGGCGCGCCCGAGCCGCCAGGAGCTGCAAGCCTGCCGGCTGCAGGGCCGGCCCGGCCCCCGCCCGCCTCCCGCTCCCCTCCCCTGGCTGGCTCGCCCCGCCCCGGCCCGACAGAGCCCCGGCACACGGCAGCCCGCGGCCGGTCCCCGCGCCAGCCAAGTTGGGATGGGGGCCCGCCGCCACCGCCCGGCGCCCGAGAGGCCACCTGCGTGCTAGAGGCAAACTTTTGTCTCCCTCGGTAAAGTTGCATTGGCCTTCTTTTGCTTGCTTTTCGTGGCGAAGTGTCCTCTGCCCAGGCCAGCCTGAGCCGACTGAGATGCAGCGTCGTCTCGGAGGGTCCCTCAGTCGGTACCCGCGCCTTCTGAGCGGGGTTCCGGGCGCGGGGCTTAGGGGGTCGGGGCTAGTGGGGCGGCCCCACTTCGGGCTCAGGCTAAGCTGGGCGCGGACGTGTACAGGGAGCCAGGGGGCTAGAAACTCGTGGTTACGAACGATTTTACATCCTCCCCACCCCCATTTTCTACCTGGGGTAGAGGCCTCTCTTGTCCAGGGTGCGTCGCTGGGCCGGCCCCTTATCCGTCTCCACCTTGCCCGACCCTGGGGTTGTTATTCGGATGTGGAGAGAGGGTGGCACCGGAGGCTGGGGAGCTCTTGGAGATGGGTTATGGGTGCGTGTCTGAGGGGAGTGTGCGGTGAGTGGAGGGCTTCAGTCCACCACTTGTGAACTTCTAACTGCACTTCTCTACGCTACCGGTCCCGAGCCGTGCCTTTCTTTCTTCCTCGCGGCTACCTCCCCTAGTCAGGCCCTATCGCCCCCTCCCCC